>APFE030999953.1:146521-161478 GCA_000404065.3 Pinus taeda
CATCTAACAAATTTGAATGCCTTGAATGGGGAATTAATAGATATTACACTAATTAGGTAACATATAACATTCTTTACAAGGTTCTTTGCCGTATCACCGTAATTTCATGTTTTGAACCATTGTTTATATGAAAAAAATAATATAGCACAATTTATGGATTATCATGAATGGAAGAGAAGTGAAGAGAGTGTTTGCAAAAGTCCTAAAATGGTTAAGAATTTAAGAATGTGAGGAAATATGGGTAATTGTTAAAGAAGAACCTTGTAATGTTAGACTGTAAATGGTAGTTGGTGGTGTTAATTTGGAGAGCAGGTATCCATTTACTCACTTTGTCCAATTTGTGTTTTAACTAATAATTTTCCTCCTTGGATGTTATTAAAAACGGAGAATGTGATGTTGGCATTAATTGTGATAATTATTAATTATTGGGAATGTTCACAAAATAACAAATCACTTTTTATTTTTGTTACATATTTTGTATGTACAAGGTAGTAATTATTTGTATTTTCAAATAACTAGGAAAGGACCAAGATAGAGTCCTAGATGTATAACCTGAACCTCTTACTGATGAACTATTAAAGTTATGGGATAGCATTAGTATTTACTACATTACCAAACAAATAAGTTAAAAACAATTCCAAATTTGTTAAACACTTACATGGATAATTCATCATGCCCTAGGGTTTTTGTGGTATGTAAAGTGAAAAATAACTTTTTATATCCCTCATTACTACACATTTTTTTTTAATATTTATTTAATGTATTAATTTTATTCTCAGCATGCCCTAGGGTTTGCACATTTTTTTGGTATGTAAAATGAAAAATAACTTTGTAGATCCTCTATTATTTCACAAAGTTTTTTGAATATTTTTTTTATTGTATTAATTTTATTCTAAATCTAGCAAGTCTTCAAACCTTGAGTAAATATGCATGTCAAGTATGTGGTGCCAAATCAATATTTAGATGTTTAAGAAGTTTAAGAAATGATGTAAATGATGAATTTCCTCCCTATGAACCATAGGACTATTTAATGAGATGGAAAGGTTTGGGAAAAAAAACATGAAAAATGACACCTCAACCATTCTAGAACTAACATTGTAAGTAATTGGTTTTAGTTACGTCCATATTTATGTTTCCCAAAAGTTATGAGAGTGGGCTTCCATGAGGTATGAAATGATACTTCATCCACTTTAATCAGTTTCCCTACTATCAACACTTACAAGTAGAATCTTAATAAATGTTGTAGAATTTTTATGGAAATTTTTAGATGGGAAG
Source organism: Pinus taeda (assembly GCA_000404065.3). Classification (NCBI taxonomy): domain Eukaryota; kingdom Viridiplantae; phylum Streptophyta; class Pinopsida; order Pinales; family Pinaceae; genus Pinus; species Pinus taeda. The sequence continues at coordinate 147,797 of APFE030999953.1, forward strand.
AATAACTAAGAGAAAATTTCTAGGTTATTGGTGACATTAAGGAAGCCAATGTATTGCAATATTGATTCATTCTTATAGTGATGGACAACCAACCTATATTCCAACCCATGATGATAAGATAATTATGACTTTCTAAGTTACTAATATTTCTTATAGGGGTGATTGGAATTTGATCACATTTGATTTATGATATTATGTATTTTTCGAAGATATATTTGATAGAGTTAAAATCCTTCAAAATGGTTCTATGTAAGGTTATGTGGTACATAATGTTCTTACAAGGTAATGAAAGGATTATTATTGATCATGATAACATATTTATTATTTTTAATACTACTAGGTATGAGTCAAGTACATAATCCTAAGTCCTTGAAGTCTATGTGAATAGGTCAATTATTTATAGATGTTAGGTAGAGAAAATTGGTTATTTATTGACACATTTGATCCCAGACAAAGAATTGTGAAGTATGTGTTAGAAGAGATGTTCATGAAGAAGTTGTGTGAGATCACTAAGAAATGTCACATCAACAAGGCCATGAAGTTGACCATCTGATCATTTGGCTCGCATTCTATGCATCATGTTGATCATGATTATTATATTGAAGATGACATAGTGTTAGAAATCCCAGATGTAGTTATGCAAAATCCTTCAAATTATTATGAGGGATTGGATACAAATTCAAGATCACTATAAGCTAGATATGTAGTAAATATTATTTAATAAAATTAGATGGATCAAATTGAGTACCCTGATGGTTTGGGGTCTCAAGTGTCTAATTCCTTGATTCTATTTTTTCTATGATATGATGATTATCCCTTCTTGATTCATATTTTAATGATGGCTTCCCTTTCTAGATTAAATCTTCCTTTTGATTCAAATATTAATGGTGAATTACTTCTCATAATTTATTTGATCTTGAATCTTCAAGTTTGGTAAGTAACTACCAATATATATACTATTACTTCAATATACATTTAATTAGCCACATTCAATTTTTTCTTTCCCACTTGATGCTAGTTTAACAAGGGTAATAGTTGCAATGTAGCAAAGTCTCTACCTCTACCACTAAATAATTTATTAAGGCCATGCTTCTTTCTGTGAGGCCAATATCTTCTCATTATTCAAGAATGCATGCATTTCCACAACCTGTTGTTATTGCAAAGTGCAACGGTAGAGTCAATTTTTTTATTATGCGAAGTGCTTCATTGTACTCCCTTGTCTCCACACATACTTGTTCACCACACACAATGTCATTGTAGACCTATTCTATAGCACTTGCACACCATTTCAAACCTACTTTAGCATATTTGGAACCCCCATTATTTTTGGCATCATTGGATAGAGAAGTAGCAATATTAAGCATAACAATGTCAGAGCACTCACTGACGAAATTGCCACCCACAAAATTAGCCTTTTTTGTCCATGTCTGAACTATGCATACTAAATTAGTTTTATGTAAACTTCAGAGGAAACAATCTTGACTCAATATAGTCCCTTCTCGTTAAGGGACTGCTCCACGTACATTTTCTACACACACCTTTTCTCCTTCTACATATCAAAAAATTAGTCTTTTCTTTTATGGCTCGACTTTGTATACTAAATAAGCATTATGTGGAGTATATAAGAAGAAATCTTGACTTGATATAGTCCCTACTCTTTAACAAACTCCCTCGCACACAAATTCTCTACACACCCTTTTTCCGCACAACAAAATAGCAACATATAACAACACGCCGCCCCCCCCCCCCCCCCCCCACCAAGTTCTAGCAATCATTGGCCAATAGAAGTCCTCAAAACTAATCAATAATCAACATACTTTGATAGTGAGGTATAAAAATAAATAAATAATTAGATAATTTTATGCTTTTGGATTCTATTTTCTACAAATCAATCAGAATTGCCACAACTCATTTTTCCTTGTATGTTACTTGCTAATTCTTTTGTCTGGATTTTTTGATTTCATCTATGAATGTAGATATTTTTGAATCCTTTGAATCCTCAAATCTTAAACTAAACTTGTCCCTTTGTAAATATCTCGTACAAAAAGGAAGGTAAAACTATAGTGCAAGAAGATTTTATTATGCGGAGTGTAGAGCTTTCCTGATAGACATGGTACTCTAGTTGTTACATAACACTCCAATCCCTCACAATGAAATTCACCTTTGCATAGTTTTCCTATGCATATTCATATCTCGCATAATGAAAGGCATCCTTGCATAGCTTTGTGTGGACTTGCGCACTCTACAGTGAAAGCTTGATAAGTATCTCTGCATTTTGAATGCCCGCATTTTCTACAAATAGAAAAGAAAAAACTTAGTAGAGCACATGGAAAATCACTTTGGAAAAAACCATTCGTAACAAGCCCCCTCGAAAACTAATCAAGCATGCTTTACCAACATGCATGTCAAAAAATGCATGATGAACACCTAGCTCATGCAACTATGCACATGCTACTTGTTAAAATTTCGTTAGGTTCTCCATGCTAATTTGAATTTATGTTCATGAAAGCTTCATAAAACTTAGATTTATATGAGCATTTGTGAATTGAACATGTATTGTCCAACTCAAAATGAATTTTTATTTAAGTTGTGATTTTTGTGAGAGACTAAGTGTGGACAGTAACAAAGAAATTTTTTTTACTGCAATGTTTCACACTTCCGCTTGCATTATCCCTTCGCATCATTCTCCCATACACCTTTATTCTACACAAAGAGGTGGGTCAAACGATAGTGAAAGAAACTTTCATTGTGAAAAGTGTGTAATATTCCTTATACATGTGGTACTCTAACTCTTACATAGCACCTCAATCCCACACAATGAAAGACACCTTTGCATAGATTTCCTCTATATCTTTGTATCTCACATAATTAAAGGCATCCTTGCATAGTTTTGTGTAGAATTGTGCACTCCACAATGAAAGCTTGATTTGTATCTCTTCTTTCTGAATGCCTACATTTCTAATAACTTAGCAGAGCATGTAGAAAAGAATTTTGGAAAAAACCATTTGTAACAAGTTCCCTTGAAATCTAATCATGTATGTGTTTGCAACATGCCCCCTTGTTAAAATTGCATTAGGTTCCCCATGCTAATTTGTATTTATGTTCATGAAAGCTTCATAAAATGTAGATTTCCTTGAGCATTTGTGAATTCAACACTTATTGTCCAATATTAAATGAAATGTGTTTTTAATTTGTGATTTGTGCATGAGAACAAGTGTGCCCAATAACAAGCACAAATTTTCTACCACAATTTTTTGCACTTCCGCATGCATTCTCCCTCTGCATAGTTCTCCCACACATTTTTCTTCCAAATAATACTAATTTTTAAAAGATTGATGCCATTGAAACCACATGTCAAGTCAAAACACATTAGTGCATATCTCAAAGAAAATATTGCTGAGACAAATAACTCGAGTATTATGTAGAGTTTTCTTTATGCATGGCTTACAATGAAAGCTTTCCTTGTGCAAAGGAATCTTCCTTCGCACTTCACATTTTTATGAGGCTCTTCACATTATAAAATGCACTAAATGTTAGATACCATACATCCACACAATGTGTTATTAAGGCTATGTCTCTTTATTAATCTAATAATTATTTCATATGTTTATTTGATTAATGCACATCACTATTAGAGTGCCCAAACGCAGGCATGTTGTCCATATCATTTGTATATATCAAATCATATATCAATAGAACCAAGGATTACCAATAAACATTAGTGTTTATAACATATTATGTTATGTAATATTTATAATGATAATAGGTAACATACAAGCTATTGAAATAATCTAGTAATAGAATATGTGAGAAAGAACAAGTGTGCAAGGAAGTCATGTATTGAAAAACTATGTCAAGATGGAAATGTTTGCAAAGACGCAGGAACTTGAAGTGATGGATATTGTCTAGATTGCAAACGTGTTTGCACTTAACATTGAAGAATTAATTAAATCTTAATATTACTATTAATATATATTCATCAAATTGATATGAAATCACACCATCGCTCAAGTTCTTAATAGAATTTACTTTGATGCATTGTTTGATGATTACCCATTGTAAATATATCAATAAAATCATATCTATCCATATTATAAAATAATATTTTCAACATTTATTCATTGAATTGACATGTAATCAGCACATCGTTCGAGTTTTGAATAACATTTATTATTTGTAATCAATTTAAGAGTGTGCATAGGTGTCTGCAGTTAGTGTGCTTCATAGAAAATTGAAACGATGCGTAGATCTCCTTCGCACACTTCTATTCACATATTTATTTTGCACAGTGGAAAATTCCTTTGCATCTTCACACTCCACACATGTAAAATGATTATTGGTCATTAACATATCAATAAGATTGTATTTATCGATATTATAAAATTATATTTTCGCCATTTATTCAGTGAATCAACACGTAAACGGCACACTTGTTAACAAGTATTTTTTATAGCATATTGAAACAATATGATTCACACACTTCTTGTGCACATTACTTTGTTTGCAAACAAAATTTTGGCTATTATTAGTTATAAAAGAATAATCGATACATAATTAGTACATCGTAAAAACCTAATTGAGGATTAATTCTATGACTAACATATATCTTTTCAGATATTAATGGAAAGTACTATTGAGATCATAAGCATTTATAAAGATTAATGGTAAAAGCATTACATAGTCAGAGCTTATGTGAATTCAAGCCTAGTGAATTTTGCTAATGGTTCTTGTTTCTCAATTCTTGTTTATCCGTGTTACAAAATTATCATGTTTTTACGTTGTTTAGAGTAAGAATAAATTGTAATGAATACCTCTCATGTAAAGGTTGTCTAGGTCAGAATGACCAAGGAAACTCATGAATGAAATATGGAGAGTTTTTTAGAATCTAGAAATCAAATGGAGGATGAATTTTAAGTATTCTTGCTTCACCATTACAGAAAGTAGCATGGCATAGTATATGCCACTCAATAAACCCATAATATTTACAAAATCAAGGACCAAATCTCAGTGTATAGAAAGGAATGAAGCAAAAATTCCAATTGACATTTCTAAGAAACTCAAAGCTTATAGATGCCCTCTTTATAGAAAGATCATTTATAATACTATTTGTCTTCTCTACTCAATTATCGTTTTGTTGTAAATGAGGATAATGAAGAAGTTGAAAGACCTTTGTAATGCAATAAAAAAAGAGGCAATTATGTATAATTGTAGTTTGTTCATTGCTAAAATATAATATCCATTACAGATAGGAAATCAAAGAATGTGGTGAAAATATGTCTAGGATTTGTCATGAAAAATAAATATGTGTAAAGGACTCAGTATGAGATGTGTTTACTTAAGTTATTTTTATATGAAACGAGGTTTCTAAAATAATGTAACCATGCATATATCTTTATTTTCTATATTGGTTACTCAAAAAAATCACATTGAATATAATAAATCATCAATTGTTATTTGTCCAAATTGCATGAATTATGGACTTTATTCTCATTGCATGTAATCTAGTTACGTCTTACTAATTTTTCTACTAATGACAGAATGTGAACATTGCATTGCTTTACTCAATTAATTTTTCATCTTTGCACTCCACAAATTGCAATATGAGGCATAACCATTTCATTATTAGCCTTAATTAAGTTTTTAATATTTAGTAATTTTCTCTCTAGAAAGTTGATATGTGTGAATGGGTAACATATATAGAAGTGTTAAAAAGAAGGAACATTGGTTCTATTGCACATATTTCTTTCTATACATCCTTCTAGTTTTTTAGAATGGAAATTAGTTGTGGAGCCATGTTTATGCATGCATTCATTGAATAAATGTTGAAAATACTATTTTATAATATTAATCAATTTGTTAAAAAAGCAATAATAATTATACAATGTGTTAAATTAAGTGTTATTAAGCATTGAAATGATCTCCTAATTACTTACTAAATAAATGCTTATGTTAACTAGAAAGGGAAATAGACAAATATGTAAATTAACGTAGGGAAATATTTTTTGATTTGCAAAAAGATTGGGAAAACAAGATTTTACACCTAAAGTAGAGAAATGGCTAAATCAATTGTGATCTACATTGATGTGGTCTATAGCCAATGAATTAAAGAAAGGCATATAGATAAATTTCACCCATGGAAATTAAACATTACATATTCGTAAAATATGATTATATGTTATTTTGTTATTTTCGAATTCGATAATGAAGTAAGGTGGAACACGTCTATGCTCCGGTTTTAGTATTTTGTGCTATTATTAGTTATTATTCTGTAACTTTTATTTTGTAGTTTGTGACTATTCATTTAGATAGTTTATTTTAGGAATAGGTCCTAGTTCATTGCAATGCAATTATAAGTGGCTTATAGTTGTTATTAGTTGAATCGTTGCTTTATTTAGAATAAAATATTTAATTAGTTTAGCCCATCCATAGCATTATTTTATTCGAGTTTTCTTTGTTTTCTGGTGAAATACAAGAAGTCGTGAGAACAAGGCAGAATGAGGGATGGAGTTGATGAATGAGTAGAGTCAAGTCGACGCCATCTGGAGAGCATTGGTCAAGGGGAGGCTATAGGTCATATCCCTAATAACAGGCCTGATTTTAATGACTTTGCAATTGGTCAATGTGACTTTGATAATGATCTTGAATATCTCAAAATGCTTCTATAACAAATCGTAATAAATAGACATGATGACTGGAATACTATCATCTCATTCATGAATTATCTCCAATGCAACGAATGGTAGAGGCAAGACAAATTAGTAAATTTTCAAAGGTGTCTAGAGCATTTACAAGAAAAACTAAATCACTTTGAAGGTAGATTGGCTCATATGGAGAAACATGTATGCTACGACTTTCAGCTTCCACTATTAGTGGGTTCAAGAATAAATAATCATGTTCCATAACTATCCCTCATAGTTAACAGCTTTTGGGTATGTACTAATCTTGAAAGTTTTATGGATCTATGGTTATTTTCCTTTTTTGGAAGTGAAGCAATTTTTTTTCAAATTGTTATCAACCCCATAATATTTCTTTTTTTTTGCATAAATTGATACTTAGTTTCATTTGCATATGCTTTTAATATTTTCAATCATTCAAGCTTTCCATTTTCCTGTTATCGTATCCAATTTTTTTTCCTTATTTGCATTTATTTTTATTTAAAATTTGATGAGCTGATCATTTTGTTTCATTGGGACGTCATATCCAATCCTCGTGTCCTTGAATTCCTTTTTAGTCTTTAATATATTATTCTTGATGCTTTATTGATATTTAATGATTACCTTGATGCGTTAAAAATATTTTTATTGATCATATTTCACAACACCGTGATCCATTGTACATTATTTCCTTTGGGTTTAGTGAAAAATTGTTGCATTTTGCTTAATTTAAAGCAATGCTAAAATGCACGAACAAATGGATAAATGGTTTTAAAAGCATTTTTTTTTTGCTATCTTAAATAAATTTATTTAATTAAAGAAATACAAAGTTTGATTAATTATATTATTAAATTTTGGGAAAAGACAAAATATCTAAATGATATATGCAAAGTGCAGACAAAGCCTTTATTATGCTTCCTCCACATTCTCATACGTATGCATACTATGCAAATTTCAATGTCAAGTATAACCATTTCATTATTGAAATAATGTAAGAACAATTACGAAAGAAACTTGTGAAGATAATGTAATTTCTAGATTTGTTTTACTAATAAAAACATTGTTGTTGAATACGAAAAGATGTGTATCAAATAACGTAAAAGTTAACGATTAGCAGTTTGTAGAAATAAATGTATGGAGGAAGAATTAGTCTTGAGTATGAATATTGGCACCAAAAATTATATAATTATACTTAGTCAAATTATACCAGATATTAGCACAAATGAACTCAGTGTTTACATAACCTAAATAAACTATTAATTAATTGATTAATATGTAACATACGGAAATGTATATGGAGATATGGAACATTGCAAGGGAAAGTGTCTATTCCTTTCTCTGCATAGTCATTTTCTTGCACAATTGTTTTGGTATACAAAGAAAAGCTATGCAGGGATTTTTGTAGGAATCGTGTATGGTGCGTGCACCAAAAAGTGTGTATAGCAAGTGCATGAGTGAAGTAAGGAACACAAATAGCTCCACACATGCTACCTTTGCACACTCTTTCTCTGCACAACAAAATTTCTAATATTGATGTGTGAAGAGGGAAAGGTTTATGTTACTTGGTTAGCACACTTAAATTATAAGGCTTGAAACTTAGATGTTGGATAATATTTATATTTATATGTGTAAACCAACTTTTAAGTTTTATATATAAAAGACTTTAGGTATGATAAATGGTTAAATATTGTGATTAATTGGTTTGAATCTATAAATAGATAAAATCATAAATTGATAGAGTTTAAATGTTCAAATAATTAATTTTATATGGCTTATAATTGTAAATTAGTATAACTTCAATGCAAATTGATAAATCCTACACATCCTTTGGGTCATTGGGCATGATTAACACCATTACCGTGCTCCAAGAAAACACACGTTAGTTACAATATAAATTATAGTTGCAATGTTCAATTTCAAAAACTATTAATGTCTAATCCATTCATAATAGTAATTTTTCACAATTTGATTTTCAAATTTATTTTTTTCATAGCATATGCTATTTAATAATTAATATTACCATATATTTCTTATGTCATTATCTTGTGTAAAATATTTCTCATTGCGCGAAATGCAGAAATGCAAAGAAAACTCTACATAATGATCATTGTATATTAAAGAGTAATAAAACTCTTCTTGTCACGATAATAGTTTTGAAATGCTAATTTTTAGCTTAAGGTAAAATGGTAGAAACCATATCAAGTCAAGATATGTAAATCTCCTCACAAATACAGTTAATCATCATTACTTATTTCGCAATGGATACACACGTAAACCAAACTTTTCATGTCACAAATTGTTACTTAATTGATTTATCTATGGTATGGTCCGCATATATGTTTTCCCACACACCACTTCTTCCTCACATGGATTAAAAACACATTTCATTTAATGTTGGATAATACGAGTTCAATTGACAAATGTGAAATCAGTAATGCACTTAGTATTTGGGAAATGTCAATACCAAGGTTCGTTCAATCTAGTTTGGTAGCAAAAAATTGGCTAATAGCAAAACAAGGTAAGAGAGTAAATGTCTTGGATACACTTTGGTTCATTGAATAAATGTTGAAAAGACATATATTTATTGGTAGGAGAGCTTTAGTGAATCAACATAGAATGAGATTTAGGATATTAATAAAATAGTATGTTGATATCGATTTCTAAAGCATGCCAAACGGAGAAATCATGAAATGTAACCCTATCAATTGGACAATCTCGAGTTGGAATTTAAGAAAAATGGATATGGTTTAAATTAATTGTACTATCCAAACTAATGCTGATCATTGGTCAACGAATACCATTAAAATCGACATTAGTTAAATGTCCTTTCAGAACTTTGGTGTCAATTCATGATTAGATGACATATCACCTTTGATGCATTATATGTAGGCCTGTTGGCTCTAAACTGGATTCTAATAGCTTTGGGAAATTGATTGTGAATGGAAATTTTGTTGTAAACCCATTAGTATTGAATTCGCCACTAAAATGTTTAGAAAACTAACTTGCTTCATTTCTTCTAAAACTGATAAGTGCTTTCAATATTTTCTTTATCATTTGTTTATTGTTTTTTTTAATTTAATACCAATAGCAACACAAATTATCGAAAGAAACAATAGAAGAAGCATATATGAAGAGGTATATGTAGAGAGGCAATATATCTTAATGCTCAACCAATATATCTTAATGCTCAGCCAAGATATTTTAATGCTAATGGATAACATATTCGAACTGCAACATATGCTTAGGCAGCTGGAAAATTAACTGAATGTCATAAGAACATTATTGGAAGAGATATTTCAAAACATGAACAGAGAAATTAGACCTCCATTCTCACAGCCTAATCAGTGGAAGTGTCAACCTCCAAGAATAATGGTTGATTAATAAAGAAATTGTTACCAAATTTTGCTACTTACTCAACCAATTTTGAAATTCAATAGATGTTAAAGGTTATATGTTATAATTTTCCTGGCATGGTAAACAAACATATTCTAATATTTTGAAATATACATGTATGTATACATGAAAAATATTTTGTAATTTATGTCGTACTCTTCCATATGCTATTTTTTCAAACAAGCATTTGATTTACAAATTTTTTTGAATCTGTATGATAATGATTGATTTAGAAATTCGTTTAAATTTTGTGTGATAAACCTTTTTTGATATAAACTAGTTATAATAGGTTATTAGAAATATGTCAATGTATTACAAAAGGACATAAATACATTTTCTAAAATTGTTTGACTAATTATAGGATTTGCAAATTTGATAAATCCATAAAAAATGTAAGAAATCATATCGCAAAGAAGCAAACACAACATACAAAAAATGAAAAACGTAATAAATAATGCTAGTAAATAACATAGTACAAACATCAATACTCGAGAGGGGGCCATTGTGCAGAGTGCAAAGGAAAATGTGATTGGGTGTGTGGGGGAACACATTTTCCTTCTCACCTCCACACAATATATCAATATTAATAGTTTCGGGAGTTATGTAAAAAAACATATTGGAATATTGTGGAATATACAGGTATGTATACATGCAAAATATTTTGTAAGTTATGTCGTACTCTTCCATACGCCATTTCTTCAAATAAGCATTCGATTTACAAATTTGTTTTAGTTCTATATGATAAAGATTTGTATAAAAATTTGTTTATATTTGCATGATAGACTCTTTTTTATAGAAACTGGTTATAAAGTTATTGGAAATATGTCAATGTATTACAAATAGATGAAAATATATTTTCTAATATTGTTTGACTAATTATACGATTCACAAATTTGATAAATAAATAAAACAATGTAAGAAATCACATTGCAAAAAAGCAGACATGACATAGGACAATGAACTAGTTACACATTACAATCAAAACATAGTAAATAATGTTAGTAACTAGCATAGTACAAACATCAATACCCAAGGGGAGAGGTTTGTGGCAGCATTGTGTGGAGTGCAGAAAAAAAAAATTACCTGGTAGGGGGTTGGGCGGGGGGGACAAATCATCATTCGCACAATGTATCAATGTTAATAGTTATTCGAACTATGCAAGTGTTTCGAAACGAGAAAGAATCTTTGTTAAGTTGACACAAATAAAGCTTGGAAATTGTTTTATTCCACCTTGGAAATGTAAAAATGAGTTTTAAACACAGTGAACTGCAACATATTGTATACTTTATTTACATGTTTTTGTTTTTAAAATTTGGGAAACTGAAAATGAAATAACAATGTAACATTGGTAGCTTTGAATTTGTCGTGTAAATTTCATAAGCTTTGAGTTAAATAGAAAATCATGAAAATCATTGTCAGATATTATTAAATGCAATTTTTATTTTCTAGAGACGTCAAAAAAGTATTAAGGATCCATATAATATTTAAATCTTCAAATATAAAGACTCCTCACATTGTTTTTTGCTAACATAAACTATGTGTGAAGGAAATATGTTTTGTAATATTGTTTAACTAATTATAAAATTTTCAAATTTGATAAATCAATAAAACAATGTAAGAAAATAGACTGCAAAAAAGCAAATACAACATGGCACAATGAACCAACTACACATTACAATCAAAACATAGTAAATAATCTTAGTAAATATCATACTATAAAACATAGAACTTGAATAAAGAAAATCATTGAAATATGTCTTTTTACTATGTTAATGGCTACATATTATCTAATCACAAGATGAAATTAGATGTCACTCCCATGTTAAAAACTCTTCGGCAATGCTCAAATTCTTGATCCAAAAAGTAGAAGGTGATGTTAAGATTGGAAGTATGGATATGTGGATGACTCCCTACCCCTCACCAATAGCCAATTGGAATTCAATACCCAAAAAGTAGAAGGTGGTGTTAAGATTGGAAGTATGGATATGCGGATGACTCCCTACCCCTCACCAATAGCTAATTGGAATTCAATATTACTATTTACCGATAAGAGAGATATATGCACTTTCCGTAGAACACCTTTTGATTTTGACAACTTGGATATGATATTATCTTCTTTTGATTTTGACAAATTGGATATGATATTATCTTCTTTTGATTTTGACAACTTGGATATAATATTATCTTCAAAATACCAATGGTAGATTGATTGACAATGAAAGAAAATAGAATATTAGATAAGCTAATCATAACATGAAATAATATCCCAATCATCCAACAAACCGAAAAATCTATTTGGCAATAGTCAGATTCTTCAAGCATAAAATATAAGGTGATGTTGAGATTAGGACTGCGGATATGTGAATGTGCAAAAATGTGGACGCTTCCTATAGTTTGATGATGAGTTGCCACTAATTATTAAAAAAAATTGGATCCCTTATTCATTTCTGGCCACATATTAGGTAACCAAAAGATGACATCATATCCCAATCATCCAACAAACCTAAAAATCTCTCTAGCAATGCTGAAATTCCTCAAGCAATAAGGAAAATGTAGTGTTAAAATTGAAAGTGCAGATATGTTGAGATGCATAGTCATCAATAGATTTATTTAAAATGAAAGTGAAGAGAACTAGATTACCATCACTAGTTTACTTGACAATGCATAAAAGGATAATAAGAATACCATTATTGGATTGCTTGACGATGCAAACAACAAGAATTGTATTGTCACTAGATTCATTGACAATGTAAACAAAGAGAACCATCATTGTATACATATAACCACATTTTAATGGTTTATCGTAAATGTGCCATGTATCTCAAAGTTGGACAAAAAATCAATAACAGTTGATTTGTTTGCATAGTATTGCTCATCGGAAACCTTTCGTACATCAAGTAATAGTTTCTCCAATTCCACACCTCTTAGAACATATTATATTATAGTCATGTCATTTGCATAGAAACTTTTAGGGGTGAATGTTGGCCCTTTGGCGAAATTAAGGGGTTTTAAATTTTTAGTGGGCGAATATTTTGTATCATAGTACATTTTTACAAATCACCTCAAATAGCCCACCTTATTTTAAGGGAGGGTAAAAAAGGTAAATTTAGCCCTTGAAATTAGGAGTTACAACCTTCCATTCGCCCATTTTCAAGAATAGGTTTTATTTAAGTGAATCGTATGGGCCAAATACCATATTTATAAAAGAGGTATGGTAAATTAATAAAAATATAAATAAATGAGAGTTATGGTAAATAAATAAAACATTTTTTATATTTACTCCGTAAGTCACCTTATATACATGTAAGTGTGTAAACAAATAAAAATATAAGTAAAGTGGAGGTATGGTAAATAAATAAAACGTCTTTTTATACTTACTCAAAATGTATGGTAAATAAATAAAAATATAAATAAACTAGACGTATGGTAAATAAATAAAACCACTTTTTATATTTAGTCCATAACCCTCGTTCTATTTATGAAGGCTCTAAGAATAGGTTTTATTTAAGTGAATCCTATGGCCAAATACCATATTTATAAAAGAGGTATGGTAAATTAATAAAAATATAAATAAATGAGAGGTATGGTAAATAAATAAAACATTTTTTATATTTACTCCATAAGTCCACCTTATAT
>APFE030999953.1:161863-226501 GCA_000404065.3 Pinus taeda
TCGTGGGCAGCGCCCCCGAAGCTAAAAACAGATGTAAATTTGCCTTGTAAAAGTATAGTAAATTCTAGTCAATCTGAGCCGTTCATTAGGCGGATGATCTGACGGTAGAACTTATGTTTAGTTTAGGGTTTTTTGCCCTAGAAGGCAACCCCTCTCTTTGTATGAGGGTATTTGTATTTGAGGCTGTGAGATAGATGTGGATTCTGTGTGAGCGAGAAACAGAGAGGTGAGGCTGTGAGAGAAAACAAAGGATATTACAGCGGATTTGCTGTAGGTGTGTCTCTTCATTTTGTTGGATAATAGAAAGGAAGGACTGGCTGTTCGAGGTGGACGTAGCCCAAACTGGGTGAACCACGTATATCTGTGTCTCTCTTGTTTTGTGCGCTTTTTGTGTTTATATTTCTGCAATATTTTATGTGTTCCATTGCTTCGTAATATATATAATATTCTAACAAAAATTGCCTTCCATTTTTCCTATATACCATGGAGATTCGCCCATTTATTATACGTATAAATTTAGGGGGGGTTCTTAAAATTTTCCCTGGTCATTTGCATGAATGATACAGTTTAATCGATGGAAATAAACAAAGAGACATTCTTTATTGGAAATGGTACAATAAACCATAGTCTCGTTCATAATTCTAGTAGTTGTAATTGGACTACTGAATTTTACAAATACAGTCTCAAATGGAGTTGTATATGCATTAGTCCTTGTTAGTTGTTCTTAGAAGTGTTGTAAAAATGATGTAAAAATTGAGGCTTAGAAGCTTGAAATCAAATGTCTTTATATCCTTCTTTTTTTATCGATATCTATATATATACACATTATAGCTACAATACAATAAAGTTTAGCTTGCATATTCCACTTGCCAAAGAAAGCAATTTTCTTATATTTTCGACTTTCTTTTCTATTTTCAATGAATATATGAACATGGATTGTGAAGTTTGGAAAACTCTTTCTTATTTTCTAACTATATTTTTTAGTAATATGAGTGGGAAAACATTTTCTTGCAGTTGTATTTGAATAGAAAGACATGTTGAAAGAAGTTTGTCATGTAATTGAACCTATTACATATCCAATATTTGTAAAACAATACATGTAGATCATATAAAAAATGGGCAATAACTTTGTAGCAATGAAACATTCAAATAAACCAAAGCTTATTATTGCCATGTTGTGTTCTACATTGTCGTCCTTGATTTCCAATACACGTTGCATTCCTGTCTGTGGTGTCAAAATTGCAATGGCACTGATTGTGCCAACTAGAAATGGATTTTTACTATGGAACTAATTTGTAATCATCATATTTGGAAAGAAACTAGATTATGCCAAATAGGTGATCCAGGTGGCTCCAGAAGACGTCAAAGGTGGCTCTGGAAAGGCTCAAAAATCATAGTCTTCATATTTTGTCTAAACTAATACCATATCATAGATATTGTTGTTATGATTCTAATGCTACAAACGGCACTCAAATCTAAGTTCGTATGCTCAAGATAGGCGCAGTCAAAGTTTTGATCAACTAGAGCCACTAGCTAAATTTGGCAGAGCACCAACTAAATTTGGAGGTCTGCTAAAATTGGAGGTTTGATTAAAATTGACTATTTTTAACTAGGTAAAAAAAGGGAACTTAACAACGATGGTATCTAGTGGTCAAAAATGGGGAAATTGTCACCTCTTTAAAATTTTCGGTCACCCCAAAAATTTTGACCAATAGTTTTTTACTCCCATTATTAAAAAAAAAAAATAACAATGAGGGTTGGGCACAGTGGACCCGCCCACCCCCAACCATATATATATTTATATATATGGTCGTTGGCCATAATACAACAACACCATATAAAATAAGGTTAGTGGGAGCTGAACCCGCATTGGCCAGGTGGTCGACCCGTCCGATGTGGTGGCCTCATTCCCAATGTAAACCACCAACGCCAATGACCATTCCAAAATTAAACAAATAAACACCAACCATTATTTGGGGAGCTGTGGGGTTTGACCCTTGGCATGACCCATCATAGTTACCCATTTTAACTAATGCTCCAACAGGCCTAACATTTGTAGATCCACCCACAACTTAATATTTAAACAACAAATTTGTTTGTGTACTCAACCAATGAAGGAGAGCATTGAGCGCAGAACCTAGCACGAACAACGACATGCAGAATCATGATGTAGTTCCAGAAGGCGAAACCTCGACATAGGGAATCATGAGGAAGCTTGAAAGATCCCCTTAGAGCTATATTTTGATAGAGGCATACTTATGCCAGGTTTATAATCAAATGGACCAGAATTTTGCTAAGAGTCTGATGGTGTGATTAGTTTTCTGATCTGAGTAGCGAATTTTTCAGAAGCAGAATGTTGAGGGCATAACCATGAAGGTGGAACCTTGACATAGGAATCTGCATGGAATCAGAAAGATTCCCTGGAGGCCCGAAAATGAGAGTTTCAAAACCATACCAACATTATACTATTTTTTTTCATTTTTTCACAAGAAACGTGATGGTTTGATCATGTTCTTCATCCGAGGACCCAAATTTTAGTCAACCCGCATAAAAGTATCTTTGAGATTTATAGGGAACCTAAATTTGACCAAGTCAGAAAGGGGTCAATTTTACAGTCAGATTTCATGATTTTTCGCTATGAATTCAACAGTGTTGTCCATTTCCTCAATAGAGTTATGCATTTTCAGGTCATCCCTGGAAGTGGAGGTAGAAGATACATTGATGCCATGTCTTCTTTTGATTTTTGTTGATATGGCGATTTTTTATTGAGATCCTTGCTTGTAATTTTGGTGGAGGATCCTTGTATTCCACTTTACGTGAGAGTTTTATATTTTTTCATGTTGAAAGAGAGCTTATATGAATAAGAGTTCTTATAAAAGAATGTCTCGTGGAGAGACATGCCACTCGAGTTAAGGAAGTTCTTCCTTCTATTGACAAAGAACAAATCATGTACTCATCATCACCTTGCAACAATTAATGAAGTGGCCTACTTACTCTTGACATCGGGCCTGGAGACATAACCCACACTGGGTGAACTTTGTTATCATATCGTTAAGTTATGGTTTTTCATGATTATGATTTCTTCTTGGTTTCTTATTTCATGTTGAACGTTTTCTAAAGTGTTGTTAGAATATGCATTGATCATGATTTCACAAAGAAATTGTAAGCATAAGTAAAAGGTCCTATTTAATGGGGATTTTTTTTTAAAGCACTCACAAAAATTTCTCGGATCAAGAGGTATCAGAGAAATTTGACCTTTTTTCCAGGGATTATGAAGTCAAGGAAGAGATTGAACATGTAACAAGAAGGGAAATAGAGGATCACAAAGATCTCTATGAGGCATTCTACAGGATGGAAAGTGTGGTAGATACATTGTTTGTAGATTATGAGGAGAATATGGAAAAAGAGGAACAAAAGAAAGAGAGAGAAGAGGATGATGCTCCATCTCCATCTTCAGGAGAATATTCATCTTCTTCTTCTCCTTTTTCTCATCATTCATATGAAGAGATCAACCAGAGCCTTCAAGAAGAGAATGTTGAATTGAGGAGACTTCTATAATAATAATAAGAGGAGAAGTGGTGAATTCAAATCTAGTTATGAGCCATGGAAGAGGCCTTAGGGCTTATTGAAGCCACCATCACGTGCTTTGGAGGTAAACAATGTTGATAAGTCTTCAATTTCATTTTCACATGATGATGATGATTTGGGTGATTTTTAAAAGCACACTATAGGCATTGGTTCAAGAATAATGAAGAAGATGGGATATGAATGCAAGGGTTTGGGAGCTAATGGGAAAGGCATTGTGAATCCCATCCAAGTGGTGGAGTTACCACAACATGCAGGACTAGGCTATGTTGGAAAGGAAGAGACAGAAAAATCTTCAGGCGATAGGTACAACACAATGAAGGATATTTAGATTACATTATGTTGGCTTATTGGACCCTGACCCAAGTTCGGAAGAGTTATTAGCCAAACTAATCCTGCAGCTACCGGCCCTTTTGGCAACAACCCGTAGAGCGCGGACTCGGGTCTCACCCAAGGTAGCAGGGGAGGGTGTTGGAACTAGGTTTCCACACCCTTGGGATGTCTTGATGTGGTCTAGAGGGGTCGCGAACCGTTTTGTGGCCTCATGCCACTCTATACTACTATCGGACTTCTGTGTAGATCCATGCAGGTGTACTTTCTTATTAAGGCAATTATTACATATCTGATCTTCTAGTTACAGTCTTTAAGCAAACATTTCACAATAAAAACCAGTGTGTGCAGTCATAATTCTTTAAAGATATAAACTCATATAACAGATGCATAAACCAGAACACAATAGATCCACGATATGTCAAAAAACAACCTATCTTTATTAATATCTTCCGTAAATACAATCAGATCTGACCTGCACACTTAGCTGCAGGGGTTCACGCACACAGCTGCAAACTCTACCAGGACTTTGTGCACATATCTGCAGAGCCTCTATCTATCTACCAACACCCTTGACTTGGACTTACAGAAGCAGAGAATATTGCCTTCACAAACCCATAATCATCAAGATCCAAACAAAAACTTAACTAAACAATTGATTGCTAGCCATAGAGCCTTGCTCTATTTACCCATTCCCATGGTCCATGGACCATGGGCAAGCTGACTCACTTCCTATTATTTTACATTATTCTCGGGCGGACAACCCTTTGACTTGACTCGTTACAATTCACGCTCTGTGCACTTCGCAGAGTCTTTACCATCCTTTTACCCCAAAACTATGGGGCAAAGCACAGACTCAGGTCTCACCCGAGGTAGCAGGGGAGGGTGCTGGAACTAGGTTTCCACACCCTTGGGATGTCTTGATGTGGTCTAGAGGGCTCGCGAACCATTCTGTGGCCTCATGCCACACTGTACTACTATCGGACTTCTGTGTAGATCCATGCAGGTGTACTTTCTTATTAAGGCAATTATTACAGATATGATCTTCTAATTACAGTCTTTAAGCAAACATTTCACAATAAAACCCAGTGTGTGCAGTCATAATTATTTAAAGATATAAACTCATATAACAGATGCATAAACCAGAACACAATAGATCCACAATATGTCAAAAAACAACTTATCTTTATTAATATCTTCCGTAAATACAACCAGATCCACCCTGAACACTTAGCTGCAGGGGTTCGCGAACACAGCCACAAACTCTACCAGGCCTTTGTGCACACAGCTGCAGAGCCTCTATCTATCTACCAACACCCTTGACTCGGACTTACAGAAGCAGAGAATATTGCCTTCACAAACCAATAATCATCAAGATCCAAACAAAAACTTAACTAAAACATTGACTGCTAGCCATAGAGCCTTGCTCTGTTTATCCATTCCCATGGTTCGTGGACCATGGGAAAGCTCACTCACTTCCTATTATTTTACATTATTCTCGGGCGAACAACCCTTTGACTTGACTCATTACAATTCGCGCTCTGTGCACTTCGCAGAGTCTTTACCATCCTTTTACCCCAAAACTATGGGCCTTGAGCCCAAAAATCGTTACGCGGGCCCTCTGCTACCCAAAAAGCCCCCAACACAATCAATGTGACTCGCCCCAAGTCACTCGGCTGGTGCAACAATCTTCACGCGGAGGTCATTCAGCAAATTTTGTGCTTCGCTTACCCTCGCAACAAAATCTTCTGCCACCTTCTTTATTCGTTCTACACGAACCACTGATGCATCATCATCAAATTCTGTTGCTTGCCTGGGTTCCGATGTTTCCTGCATGTGTGCTAAGTTTCCCTCAATATTGGTGGAGACCGCGAAGGCTTCATCAAGCCAAGGTTAGACGTGTTCTTTAAGTACTATCTCCTTCTGCCGAGCGCCATCAACTTGTGCCTTGAGGCCCTAGGCCTCCCTCATTTTGGCTAGTCATTGTGTGATGGCAAGCATTTGCATAGTCCCCCGGACTTTGTCATATGCCTGCTATAACTCTCGTGCTTCGGCTTCTACCTGTTGTAGCATTGGGTCATCCAATAGGGATGTGAGTGTAAGGAGGGACTGATCCAATAATCTCGAGAAATCTTGGACCGCATGCTTTATGACTTCCAATCCTACTTAAATTTCACTATGGTGTTGTTCACAAACTTCCGAGGATGTGGGTGGTTGCGCCTATAGTCATAGCTCTGCAATCTGCAAATTTAATTCCCACTAAGCTTTCGCAGCCTCCTCCTGGGCTGTACAGAATCCTACTGCCATGTGATGAATCTTATCAGTTATTGGAAGTTTTGTTGGGATAGCCAACTCTGGTACCTTGCTGCAAGCCTCTGTCATGGCCTGTTCCACTTCTTGGTTGCGGACAACCAAGTCATCATGCTGTAAGCTGACCTGCTCTAGATTTTCCTTATGCTTCATTAATATTTGGAGGGTGCGGCCTTCCCTAGCACGCAGCTTAGCGGTTACACCATCCTATAGTTGGTAGAGGGTTTCGTGAGGCTGAGCGGTCAAATTCAACTCCCAACTTCACATGTCCCCCTCGGTTTTGGCTAGGATAGCACCTGTTAACAACACTAAAGTGTTCATTGTGTGACTACGCACTGTCTTCTCGGCTGTGGTTATATCATCTAAGAGGTTTGGTAACATCCCTCTCGAGGGTCACACCTGTAATGCCTACATTTGTGCTTTGAGCTCCTACAACATAGTTGTCTTCTCTGTCATCAGCTCCTCTAATGCACTGGCAGCGACATTGCGTGCTGGTTCACCACTGTCAAGAAATTCTTTCTCTAAGATCTTTGTTGTTTTCCACTTCTTGCGTGCATGTGGCGATTCCTTACTGCACGGCCTTTTGCCATGGGGTGAGTTTGTGATAAAATCCTTGCATTCCTATGTCTATGATTCCTTCTGCATGTCTTGTTCCTAGGACATTCCCTAATCCTCTGTGATTTCGTCGACAAGTACTTCTTGGGTCTCCTCCTGCAACAAAGCGACCTTTTGTCCCTGACGTGTCCTTTCTGCCAGTTTAGGGAGTCGCAGTTGGATTTCCTTCTTTCACTACTGTGTTGCCATCCTTTCTAATGTGGCCATGTTCAGGGTGTGCCATTCTAGAGGCCATGCTACCAATACCTCGTAAATTGCATCGTCCATTGTAATGAACAAGAGCTTGACCCATGTTCGATTTGGATCCTTCTGCGCCTGGATATATAGGTTGTGCATGTCTACTTTAAACTCGGTCGTGCTCATCAACCTGTTGTAGATTGTTGGGGACATCCATGGTCTGTGAGCAATCCATGTCCGGATACTCGCTTCCATGAATATCCAAAATACCTTGATCTCCCAGACCCTCGTGATGTCCTTCGCAGCCCAGAGCGAATTAAACCACACTGCTTCAGGTAGGGTGTGCTCAATGTTGGGAAACTGGCTACCTTGTGGCAGTTCTCCTACAACCAGAAGGATTGATAGTAGCAACCATGCATAATGGAAAGTCTTACCTTTTTCCTGGGCTTCCTTACAATTTGTCATAAATTTGTCGCATAAGAACTACACCCAGTTGAATTGAACAACTTTTGCACACTGCTACGTAAGCGCAATGACAGGAGCTAGCACCTCATCTGCAAAGCATTTCCTCATGATTTTGGTGGCTAGTAGCTAGGTGGCGACTCACACCCCTCGGTCTTTGATGCTTGCTATTACATATCCCCACTTCCATTTTTCCAGCTTATATTTAGCCTTCATTGGTTTTGCAAGACTCACATCGCTACTTGTTCTAGCTATGTCCGTGGGGTCGTTCCCTCTAATAGGCAGGTGAGTAATCTGGTGTACTAAATTGGCTATGATACGAATCGTCTCTTCCAACCAGAGATACTCATCATGTACCAAATAGAGTAACTGTCGGATAACAAAAATGGTAATGGCCGCATGGTGATAATGGGGTATCCATCTCAAATTAAGTAAGCTCACCTTTTCCACACCCAATACCCATTTCCATGGTAGTAATTTGTTTGCGGCCAACTGGGGGAACTTGTCGCTATTCGCTAGATCCCAATCTTCGAACTTGATATTTGGTACTCGAACCAGTGGCAAACCATCAAACCTTATCTCATCTGGAAGAAGCGGGGTTTGGAGCGTACTCTTCGCAGCGTTTAGGTCCTTTGGTATCTTAGCCATCCCATTCCAAGGAGAGACATATGGGGTTAGTAATGGTATTTGGAATGCATCCTCTTCTTCCTCATCATGTGCTTCAATTTGAGCGATCAGGGCCTGCAAATCTTCTTTGTCCTCGTCAGGTTCGGTGGTGATTTCTTGCCCTTTTCGACTACTGACAATTTACTGAATCTCGGCAATACCCTGACTAGCCCAATCATCTGCTTGTCTTTCCGGGGTCAAGGCATGTGGGGGGGGGACTTTGGAACCTCAGGACAACAGCTGCTTCTGTTGTGTCCTTCTGGGCCGGATGCAATTCTTCCATGAACCTTGCTCGCACCCTAGCCATGGTACTCATGGGAGGCTTTTTGTTCTGTATAGCTCAAATCTCAAACCTCTCAATGTTGTGCAAGGGTTTTTAGATGAACGCATATATTTGACTGGAACCCTTCCCTCTTGTTTCAATTTATTCATATCTTCTGAGCAATAGATCTTCCCGTATCTAGCTCAAGGTTTTTGTCTTAATGACCCACCACCCATTCCTCTCCACCATAACCCGAATGTCTTGTCATGAATATTGATGTCAACGGTCACCTCCCAACCTTTGCACGCAGTAGTGCAGCACTTTGAGCGCGACCGTGAACTTGTGGATCAACTTCCTGCAGACTTGTTTATAGTTTCGTGCCTCCTTTCAGCTACTTGGGGTGTTGAGACTGTGCATTCCACAACTAGTCAGGTGGTCGCACCCCAACTGTGAGATTTCCCTATCCCTGCTAGCCTAGGCTGCAAACACCTTTCGCATGCCTTCATCTATGTTATTCCATCTGGCACTACTGTAGATGGTACACTTCTTCGGTGGTGTGGTCACAACCATGATAACAGTGTTGCTGCTCGTTCTAGTGCCAAGCTAGACTCGAGCAAGCTTGGTTCCGTTATTTACAAACTCATGTTGCCCGCTTGTGTGATGCCAGCTTTTATTTTGTTGATATCTTCCTCCAACCTCACACTCTTCCTCCTCAGTCGAGCCCATTCTTCCTCAATTTCAAGAAGCCTACTGGTGCCGCACTAAATAGCTTCCTACAACAGCCAAATTTCTTTGGCCAGGACCTCGTGAACTGTAGGTTTTGCGGTCTGAGGAGTTACTTCTATTACTTTCATCCCTCTCCTTTTGCTACTGAGTTTAGAGGCCCATCGAACCCCTGGTATCCACAAATTCTTAGTGGGTGGTCTTATCAGACGGACACTAGTCCTTCTCCCCCCGGTTTTTGTACTGGCTTTGTCATGATCAACTAGTAGGATACCTCACTGTGGCATCTTTAGATTCTTGATTCTTAGTTGGTTCGGCGCGTGCACCCTATACACCTGTATCCTACACCGCCGATAGATGCTCCCTCCACTTTATCCTTAAACGCATACATGCACCTGTCTTCTACATCCACGCTACATTCTCCTAGTCTGTTGGCGTGTCCTCCACCCTTGTGCAATTGATTTGCCCAGCGACCCTGGATGCACACCTGGCTACTTCTGCTCCAGAATTGGGGTTTCTGAGTGGTCGACCAGTTCCTTCATGTGAATTGTGTCTATTGGTAACTCCCTTGCTTCTATTGTTATGTGGCGTAATGATCTCACCACCATATTACAATTTTATTGTGACCTCATGTAATTGGTTCTACAATCACTCGACCTCTTCGTCGGAGTCTGATGTGCAGGAACTGTCACATTCCCATGAGATTCTCCTGTCCGCTATTGGGTTCACCCGATCCTTATCTTGTGTTGTGATCTAGTATATGTAGTCCAATTCATCTTCGCTATCCTCACCGCACACTGGCTCAGTGTAGCGCGCCCCTTCAGCTGGATCCAGCAGGACCACTATGCGAAGAGAATTTTTCTCGAATATCATTTTTCATCTTTTGAGGTTAATTACCCCATTCATGTCCATGGCCCAGTCTATACCTAATAAGGCAGGGTAAGGATTACTATCATCCAAAATTTCTATTACCTCAAAATCAGTCTATGCGCTTGCACCTTCGATGTCCACTGTGACTCCTTGCAGTCTCCCCATAGGCAAGATCTTTTGTTGGTTCGCCATCCGTAATTGGATAGGAAACCATTGTAGTGTGGGCCTACCCATGCGCTCCCATGTCTACTTAGGTAGGACATTTGCATCAGACCCCAAATCCAAAATGACCTGATCCATCTCATAGTCCCGAATCTGGGCAGTCAACTACATTTCCCGCCTGGTGCATAAAGCATGCTTGCCTAGTTTCGGACCATGCGCGGTTCGTCTAACCCTGTGTACCTAGTTATCAACTCTTGCAATCCCTTCACTGCTTTAGTGTCTCGTAGTAGCTTTAGGCATGTCTCTAAGAAGGTAGTTAGCATGGAAGTATCCATTTATGGCTCAGGTTGATCCTTGCTACCCGAAGTAGAAGCCTTCGCGAATCTCTTCTTAGCTTCCATAAATGTTTCCTTCGCATGTTCCAAATCAAATTCAGGTTGCTTCATATGGGCCTTATGAACCCATGCATCCTCCTCAGGTTACTTCCCCTTTTCTTCTCCTGTAGTTGAACCACTTCTGAGCATCATGTTCATGTTAGGATCCTCTTCGTGTGGTTCCACCTTCATCATCTAGACGTTCTGAGTGGAGTAGCCTGAAGCACCCCTTTTTCCCACATTTCTGCAATTAGTGTGGGGCAATCTACTGCTTCATGATCGAATTGGTAACAGTACGGGCAGCATGTTCTGGTCAGGCTCATGCAATCTTGTGCGTAGTGCCCAGGTCTTCCACAATTGTAGCATATTAATTGTCCCCACCCCCGTCCAGGTCCCATTCCTCCTTGTCCCCATCCGCGTCCCTAGAATCTGCCCTATGCTATTGCTGCACTTGGATCCTGACCTCGCGCCTCACTCTGCATCCTATAAGCGGGTGTCCAATCCATCAGCAACTCATAACTTCGGCAGTTGCGTTGATCATGGCCCATCGATCTACAAAAATTGCAAAATAGCTGTTGAGGGGGTTGTATAAGTTTCGGCAATAGATGACAGTTGTCCGTGGTGTGCTTTCCCCACATTTGGCAGATCGCGCACCAGAGTGCAGCCGTTATACTTGGCCATACTTGTGCCTCTGGTCACAATGGCATATGTCCCTCTCCTGCCAGATAGTTTGCGAATATTGGACAGTGATCCTTATCATGGCCCTGGCCTTTACATTTTATGCACCATACCTCTGCACGTGCTTCTAACCGGGGCACCTTATCTTGCTTCAAACTTTGCATTTCTAAGCATAGGGTTTTTAGTTGCGCGTGGATTTGCTGAACTCCCAACCCTGATCCTGTATCGAAGTTTCATGCAACCTCATTGTTGTCTCTAATGCTTCAGCTTGGGTTGAAATATTTTGCTATGATAGCTTCGTCCTCAGGTGTGGTGTCAAAGATGCCACAAACCACGCGCAGTGTTGCGCATCTATCAGTGTCATGTTAGCCTCGTGGATTGTATTCTTCAATCTCTGATCTAGATCCCATGGAGTTTCACTAGGTAGCATCATGATTTCCTTGAACCTAATGGTCTACTGCATTTCTAATTTAGGCCAGTTGAATTCTTTGTTCAATGCATCCTGAATTGCCACTATTCCCGCATTCGGGTGATTTCTCGAGTACTTTATATACCACGTCAACACATGGTCCTGCAGCACGCTGACTTGAGAAGCCTTTTTGATGTTCTCATCTATTACACCTTGGGCTTCCCATACAGCCTATACCACAAACCAGAACTAATCTGGTTCCTCATTTCCTATGACTCTAAGTACCAGCAACTTGATCACACCAACCATCCCGACCTTCGGTGGTGGAGGCGATGGGGTAGTTGAAGATGGGTTTGATGCAGGTGTAGTAGGTGGTGGTGTAAATGGTGGTGGTATCAGTGGAATTCATTGATTTATTATTCGGACTACACTTCTCGGAGAGAACCCTGTGAGCTTCTCCTTGATTTCTCGTGAAAGTGAAATCAGAGGAATATTTTCTAATCCTTCGATCCTGTGATAGCCTCTTCCACTCCTCGTTACCCCAAACATTAATAGATGCACATAACCATTTTTCACATAACAATATTTTAATCCAAGTATTTAATGATTTGATTCTTACCCCACGATCCTTGGAGGAATCACCTTTCTACTTTGCTATAACTAATAGTTGTGTCTATCGGGAATTCATTGATAAACCCTCCTATTATCTGATCCAACCAGTGATCTACTGCCCGTGCGATTTTATCTTCAGACGCCTCTAGCCTGCGCACCAACTCGAGAGTCCACACTATTAGTTGATCAAGTCTACACCTTCCCACACTGTCAACTAGCCTCGTGATCCACTCATACAGCTCTATCGAGAAAGATAGGAAGAAGATTTCGTGGATTTTTGTGTATATGTAGCAATCCGCCACCTTTCCTCAGAGATCCGTAGATTTATGTTTTCCTGTACCATGAAATCGTGAAACTTCTGATCCAACCTGTCTTCAAGCTCTTTCTTTGTAGGGTTCTAGTGTTCTGACATCAGACATCCCTTAGGTAGATCCCAGTCCTGGCAACGAAACCATTTGTTGGCTTATTGGGCCTTGACCCAAGTTCAGAAGAGTTATTAGCCAAACAAATCCTGCAACTACTGGCACTTTCGGCAGCAGCGCGCAAAGCGCAGACTGAGGTCTCACCAGAGGTAGCATGGGAGGGTGCTAGAACCAGGTTTTCGCACCCTTAGGATGTCTTGATGTGGTCTAGAGGGGTCGAACTGTTTTGTGGCCTCACACCACTCTGTACTACTATCAGGCTTTCATGTAGATCCATGCAGGTGTACTTTCTTATTAAGGCAATTATTACAAATCTGATCTTCTAGTTACAGTGTTTAAGAAAACATTTAAAAATAAAACCCAGTGCGCACAGTCATAATTATTTAAAGATATAAACTCATATAATAGATGCATAAACTAGAACACAATAGATCCACGATATGTCAGAAAACAACTTATCTTTATTAATATCTTTGGTCAATACAACTAGATCCGCCTTGCGCACTCAGCTACAGGTGTCCGCGCACGTAGCTGCGAACTCTACCAGGCCTCTGTGCACACAGCTGCACAGCCTCTATTTATCTACCAACACCCTTGACTCGAACTTACAGATGCAGAGAATATTGCCTTCACAAACCCATAATCATCAAAATCCAAACAAAAACTTAACTAAAAAACCGACTGCTAGCCATAGAGCCTTGCTCTATTTGGCCGACTCACTTCCTATTATTTTACATTATTCTCGGGCAGACAACCCTTTGACTTGACTCATTACAATTCAGAGTCTTTACCATCCTTTTACCCCAAAACTATGGGCCTTGAGCACAAAAACTGTTATGCAAGCCCTCTGCTACCCAACACATCACAATCCTCCAGTGATCTTGATTGCATGTCATTTCTAAATGGAAGTGAGCATTCCAAAGAGAGAGCTAAGGCAGGTATAAAAATCTCAGTATTGTAAAATTCATTTTGATTATAAACAAATTGGCAATAGTGAACAAAACTTGTGTCATAGAAGACCATGTACTTTTTGTGGCTTGTATAACCATGTTGTTGCCAAGTGTTGGAGAATCATGGAAGTAAGGAAGAAGACAACACATGAAAATAATTCTCCACATCAAGGAAGGAAGAAGGTCAAGTAGGTTTGGAGGAAGAAAAAAAATTGAAGTCATTTCAATAGAGATGGACATCAAAGAGCCAAATGTTGGGGCCTCCATCTAGAGTAGGGACCGAAGGACAAAGTGCATGCTTAGGAACTAGTCAATGAAGCTTGTTCAACAAGTAAAACAGCTACAGGAGTATGGCCCATTCACTTTGTTGAGTGAGAGATGGTTTTATTAGATATAGTAGCTTTTCATGGTCGTATTTTGTAAATCACATGTTGTGAAATGATTCTAAAAGTGATTAAGACTTTGCATTCTCTTATGAATTCAACATGATGATGTTTTTGGCCTTTTATTAATAGTTGGGGTATTGCTTTCTATCGTGATGTAAACTTGACCAAAGAGCATGTTATAAACTCTTGGAAAGTATGAGGTTTTTCTTGGGTCATGTTTTGTAAAATAACATGTATTTTACAAGATGTACTACAGGTTTGCAGAGAGTACAGGTGTCGGTTCATCACTTATGGATCTGAAGAACAAAAGGTGAAGGAGAAGGAAGTGTGGCTTGTTAGGGAACTTATTTTACATATGAGGGAGTACAACAAATTGTAGATAGTGTTAATGCTTTTGGAGGACCAAAAGCTTCTCAGCGGGGAGGAATGATCCAGGTGGGTCTAGAAAGGCTCAGATGTCAAAGGTGTCTCTAGAAAGGCTTAAAAATCAAAGTCTTCAAATTTATTTTAAACCAAGATCAGAGATCTCATCTCTTTATTCTAACAGTTCAAACGAAACTCAAATATGAATTCATATGCTCAACATAATTGTAATCAAAGTTTTGGTAAACAAAGCCCACTAGCTAAATTTGGCAAAGTGCCAAATAAATTTGGAGTTCCGCTAAAATTTGAGGTCTGACTAAATTTGGTGGTTGTTAACTATGTGACAAAATGGCACTTAACAGTGACAGCTTCTAGCCGTTAGAAATGGCAAAATTTTCACCTCTTTAAAATTTATGGTGACCCCAAAATTTCGATTGATAGTCTTTTACTCCCATTATTAAAGAATCTAAAAAACATTAAATGGGGGGTGGGCCCAGTGGACATACCCACCCCCAACCATATATATATGTATTAAAATATAAATTATCATTGTCCATAACACAACAACACCATATAAATCGAGGTCGGTAGGAGTTTTACTCATATCGACCAGGTGGTCGACCCGCCCGATGCTGTGACCTCATTCCCAATGTAAATTGTCAACACCAAGAACCATTCCAAAATTAAAATAAATAAACACAAACCATTTTTTGGGGGGTTGTGGGATTCTACCCTTTGCGTTACCCGTAACATTTACCCATTTTAACCAACGGCCCAACGGACCCAATGTTGGTAGATCTTCCCACAACTTAATATTTAAACAACAAATTCATTAATGCGCCAAACGAATAGAGGATAGCACTAAGCATAGAATCTAGAATGGAAAACAAGGCTCAAAATGATAGCATAGTTCCAAAAGGTGGAACCCTAATGCAGGAAATCTTCAAGAATCGTGAAAGATTCCCTTGGAGCTGAATTTTGACAGAGGCATAATTATGCCAAGTTTATACTCAAATGAACCGTAATTTCGCCCAGAGGCTCATGTCATGATCAATTTTCTAATCTGAGAAACACATTTTTTAGAAGAAGAATATTGAGGGAGGAACCATGAAGGTGGAACCTTGACGCAAGAATCTGCATGGAATCTGAAAGATTCCCTAGAGGCCCAAAAATGACAATTTCATAACCAAACCAACTTTAGACTCATTTTTTCATTTTTTCACAAGGAACATGATGGTGTGATTTGTTTATTCATATGAGTAGCTAAATTTCATTCTGCCTCCAAAAGAGGATCTTTCAGGAATCTTTGAGATTCCGAGGGAGCCCAAATTTGACAGAGTCAGAAAGGGGTCAAGTTTACCATCATATTTCACAATTTTTTGCCAGGAATTCAACTATTTTTTCCATTTCCTCAACATAGTTTTCATTTTCAAGTTTTCCTCGAAAGTGGAGGTATAATATGCATTGAAGCCATGTCTTATCTTGATTTTTTCTGAGATGATGATTTGTTGTTAAGATCCTTGTTTTCCATTTTTTTGGAGGATCCTTGTATGCCACTTCATGTGAGAGTTTGATATTTTGTCATGTTGAAGGAGAGCTTATATGAGTGAGAGTTCTTATAGAAGAACATCTAGTGGAGAGACATGCCACTCAAGTTAATGGAATTCTTCCTTGTATTGACAAAGACCACATCATGTACTCATCATCATCTTGCAGCATTTAATGAATCAACCTCCCCACTCTTGACATCGGGCCTGGAGACGTAACCCACACTAGGTGAACTCCATTATCATATCGTTGAGTTATAGTCATTCATTGATTTATTCTTAGTTTCTTGTTTCCTCTTTAAGGTTTGCTAAATTATTGTTAGAATATGCATTGATCATGATTTCACAAAGAAAATATAAGTGCTAGTAAAAGAGTCTATTTAATGGGGATTCTTTTTAAAGCACTCACAAAAATTTCTCGGATCAACAGGACAAATGTTTTCTACAATGCTAAAGCTATTTAGACAAATATTTTTCTCATAGTCACCACTATTGTATTTATTCTTTGGAATTATTTTGAAATTTCTAATCGAAACATCATCTTTTGCAATAAGTTTTGCCACCTGTTGTTCGATAAATTGCAATGGAACAAGCAACGTTATTATCATTTTGGATTTCTTACCCATTAAATTTACACAAAGTATTTCTTTTGTCTTATTTTATTTGTCCAAAAAAGCTTGATATGTAAGTAAGTAAATTCCATAAAAAATGCTTCATGTTATATTGTTACCGTTATCTTCGATCAACAATGGCATAGACTGTGTCTCTTTTTGCCTAGTCATGAGCATTGAATTGAAATTAATTCAAGAAAACAAAAAGAAATCTGATATACATTTAACTAAAACCTAGACAAAGCTACCATTTTTCTTTTGTTTCTTCCATGTTTTTTTTTCCTTTCACTTTGTCTCCTACGACATTTGTTTCTGTAATAGTGCTCATCGTCATCTCTACTTCCTCGCCCATGTCTACTATCACATCATTTGAATCCAATTTTTTTTATCGTTCACAGATAATGAATTCAAATCATTGCTTAAAAGAACATTATAATTGATACTAAGTAAGAACTAACTCATGAAGAAAGAACAAGATAGGACAAAGTCATTGCTAATGTATATTCTAATATCAAGTTCATAGTTACCAGATGGAATTTGATTTCTATATATATATAAATAGATTTTACTTTCAACAAATTCAATAAAAAATGCACAAATATTTTATAGAAATACTCAAACTACTTTTTTCCTTGTAATTGTTGTCCTAGATCTGAATCTCTAAGTGTTACGTGTTTCTTGAAAATTAAAAAATCCTTGTTTTTAGTTAGAGTACATAAAAAAATTAGCAAAAAAACACAGAGTTGTATAGTGTGATAATAATCGAATGAGAATAAATAGAATCGAAATACACCTCTTAGCAAAGTATCATAGTCTTTTACTATATCTATTATACTTGTGTTCATTTTTGCTACTCTGAAAATTTGAATTAGATCAAATATATAGAAATAAGAGGAAAAAGAAGTTTTAATTTCATAGCATGAAAACAATTTTGAAGTAACAGCTACATGAACATAAAGTATATTGTATGAACATGTTTAGCACTCTCATATTATCCACTTTTTGAACACCATGTTGGAGATTATAACTAGGTTTGATATTCATAAATGTCATTATATCAATATGTATTTTATGTAAAAACAAAAGAAAAAAATTATTATTATTTTGTAGCATATTCTTCATGATTTATTTTGGTCAAAATAAAAATTCAAATGGCATGTTTTTCGTGACCCTCTAAAAAGAAGAAAAATGGAATTTTTGTTAGTGTCATTAGTCTACCAAGTTTCCAAGTTGGCCCTCCCAGTAGACAATTCAACCTACCCAAAGGAAATTACACTTTTCATGAAGAAAGAACTCTAAATTGGCACCTAACTTCCACCATTTTGGAAGAAATTCAGTGCTCATCTGTGGAAGAGAAAACTCAGGTCTGTAGCATGAAATTTGAGGCACATTCTTCTAAAAATAGAGCAAGATTTTTGAGTTATTTACTTATGTGATGTGCGAGCTAATTGAAGGTCAATAATTTTGTAAAATATGAGTTTATTAAAAGAACTAGATCTCTGTAATTAAAGAATTACGACCAATATTCTTTGTGATTTGATAGGAAGAAAGGCTAGTCTTTATTTATGATGCATGTTATGGAAAGACATATCTTTGTGCATAATATGGGTTGCAGGAAGAATTTTGGAGGGATGAATTGGCACTTGGATCTTGGTTAGTTTGACTTGGATTTCTCTTGTTTATTAAGAATCTATAAGGAAATGGTTGACTGGTTTTCCTCTTGTGGGTTTTTCCCTGGCCTCTGGTCTAATTTTTGGAGTTATGTGTCTTTATGTGCATTGTATTTGTATTCTCGATGACCTAATGAATGAAGTAAACATTAATGGAAGAAAACACACACATATATACAATCACAATCAATTATCATGATTATAAACTTAATTTTGCAATTGAATTTCCAACATGGTATTAGAGCTAGAAAGAATTGCAAAATAGTGACTTGAGTTATCTCAAATGAAGCCACCTTTTTAATTCATAATTCCTACTTTTGTATATATTTATGAAGTTGGTTTGGAAGAATAATCAACAGATCTGAATTATTATGTGATCCAAGGATGAATTTTAAATTTTTATGGGAGGTCCAAAATAATCTGCTCCTAGTCCAAGATTACTACCATCTGAAATTTGCTTCAAGGTTGAACAATATTATCACTATTAATTGATTTAGATCAAAAAATAAGAAGGATGTTTTGAAGGACAAAAACATAACTTATATTTAATCTCTTCTAGTTCCCACTCAAGTAGATAAGAAGGCCAAAGTTTATTTGATATTCTCTGACGTGTATATGAATTTCCTGCAGTCTGAAAAGTATCCAATTTTCTTTGGTATGTGAAGTATCCAAAGTCTTGTGATATGTGAATTCTCTAAAGAATTGTGATATGTGTAATATCTATAGCACTGTGACATGCAAATACATTGTGGTATTTGAAGTTTCTATGGAACTATGATACAAATTCACTGTGAAACTATCGCACTATACTTTTGCAATATGCAAGTTTGTTCTTATATGACATCATGTGGACAATACTAAGATAAAAATCATGTGAACAATTATTGTGACAAATAATATTCATGAAAGAGATTGAAATTCTGAACTACCCTGTATTAGCTCCTAAAGCAATAAAAGAAATACATGTGGTGATAAGATAGTCAAAACATTCACAATAAATTTAAAGAGGGTTGACTTGATCATACCCTCATAAGAATATATGATTCTCACCTACAAAGGAATGAAGGAATAAATTCTTTTGTGGCACTTTAATGTTTTGAAATATGAACCTTCCTATGGAAATGTCTCTGTGATAATCAAGCCTATTGTGAGGTTGTTTCTCTATAGAATCCAATCAAGGTTCTGAGGCTAATCATCCCCGCTTTTTGAAGGTCCAAAATATCTATGATATATAAATCTTTGAGGCACTATTCATATGATCAATGTGAGGTCCAGTGGAATTATCTCTATGGCTAATAGGATGAAATAAAAGATGAAATTTGGGCTCCTATTGTGGATAAACATTTGACATCTTATGAACAGTTTTATGGACAATACTGTGGGCTCTCTAAAGGATAGATTTTATAGCATCTCATATGAGGAATTCAAACAAGTTTTTTAAAACGAAGTCTAAAACATTGAAGTTTGAATAGTCTGGGGTACCTCTATTTGAGGAAGATTATACATATCAAAGAAAATTCAAAGGACCAGGTCTCTGCAAGAATGAAAAGGTAAGGTTTAAAAAGGTACGTATAAATTTTGTTCATTTACAGCGAATGCCCTATGTTAATTATATTGCATATAATGTTAAGTTTTCTAGGTCTTGGTGAAGTCACATCTAGAAATTAGCATGAAGGATCAAATTCTTTCCTTGCATGTGAAGATTAGATTTTTGTGATGAATGAACTCCATCTCGTAAATATAAGGTTGGTCAGTGATATTTATGGGGTTTGTAGCTAACAAATTTGAATATTTGTAGAATATACAAATCTTTAGTATGGTACATCTTGAAGATGTTAGATATTAAAGCATCTAGGGTTTGTAAAACCTAGAAAAAATTCTTGCAGGATTTTAAATTGTAGGGTTTGAAAAAAAAAAAAACATATCAATACAATTGGAATCAAAAGAGTTAAATAAAATAGGACTATATTTTCTAGACTAACCTCTAGGATTAATTTCTTCCACCTAAAAATGAAACCCTAGCTCCCAAATAATGACGTGGAAAAGGAACATGATGAAGACGAAGTTGACTTTTCTCAAAAGAAAAGTACTCTACATCTCCTTTCCTTTCACTATTAATGTTACTATCATCCTTATATTTGATAGTCTCGTGTACTTTGCTTAATTGTACTTGTTCACCCATAGCCTCCTAGTGAGGATTGTTGGTTGATGAAAAGGGTTGCCTAGGTATTGGTAGCAGATGAGAGAACTAGAAGAAAGAAGAAAGCATGAGGAATTTCCCAATTTCAGAGAGAACAAGCAATTTAAGGGTACTTGTGCCTAAAAGAAGTTAAAGGAAAAGGTGTTGCCTTTAGAGGGAGTTGGAAGAAAAATTTCACATGAAGGATCTTGGATCGAAAACCTAAAGTTCGGTAGGAAACTTATGTAATCTTCCTTAATAAAAGGAATCTTGTGATCAAGATCCTCCAGAAGTTTGGATTAATGGATTGTAAAAAACTCTAAAGAAGTTGAGAAATTTTGCTCATATTTATCCATCATTGTACTAGTAGTCAATTTGTTCCTTGATACATTTGATTCAAGGTTGCATTGATTGGGCTAAAAATGTTGATGATGAGGAAATATATTATTGATGTTTGTTTCTACGTGACATCTGATATGGATTCTTGGAAGAACATAAATAATGATTTTGTTGCACCAAGCACTCTAGAGGTAGAAGATTTGGCAGTTTGTACAATTAGTTGTAAATCAGTTTTGGATCTGTAGAATGTTTGATGGACTATTTGATGACATGCTAGATTTGATCATGATACTTTGTAATGATAAAAAATGTATGATGATTTTCAAGGACCTATTTTTCATGGAAGGTCAATGCACTTTGTGTTTTGAGGGCATGGTGCAGATAGGAAGAAATAAGGTACAACCAATCTCCACGATTAAATAGGTAGTTGTTATAAGGGAAGTATGAGTACTTCTGAGACAATATTAGGCTTGTGTATTTCTCCTCCCATGTCGAGAGGGAGTGAGTTTCGACACATGGTTCTCCTTGTGTCATGTATTATGGCCATGACTAGCAGTCATAAGTCAACTACATGGACATGGATAAGGAGAATGGTGGATTGGATAAGCATCTTGGACAAACATTTTTGAGTCATGTACTATGACGGATTAGGAATAACACCCTAAGTCAAGTACATGGACTTGGATAAAGAACGGTCCAATGGATTGACATTTCCTTGGGATTAGGAAATGGTCCTGTGAAGACATACTCCAGTGATCCTAGGTGGAGTATATGCCTTGGATAGGTAGTGTGGTGTCCAATTGAATGCCACCCAGCATTGTGCTCTGATATAGTGGAGAGATAAAGCTTACTTGTCAAGGCCTTGATAATTTTACAGTGCTTCCTATGATGATGTTATCATCATTGATTCTTATCAATGTGGATCCTTTCTTATAGAAGTATTCAACTTGAGAATGTCCTGAAGAGTCATTATGAATACCTCCCTAATTAAGAGGGAGTGTTGGAGATTGTAACTAGGTTTTGTCTTCATAAATGTCATTATATCAATATGTATTCTATGTATAAAAAAAGTATTATTATTTTGTGGAATGTTCTTCATGCTTTATTTTGGTCAAAATAAAAATTCAAAGGCCATTTTCTTCATGATCCTATGAAAAGAAGAAAATTTGAATTTTTGTTAGTGTCATTAGTCTCACCAAGTTTCCAAGTCATCCCTCTTAGTAGACAAGTCAATCTGCACAAAAGACGTGACACTTTACATGAAGAAACAACTATAAATTGGTACCTATCCTCCACCATTTGGGAAGCAATTCAGTGTTCACCTGTGGAAGAGAAAACTTGGATCTATAGCATGAAAGTTGAGGCACGTTCTTCTAAAAATAGAGCGAGATTTATGAGGTACCTACTTATGTGATGTTTGGGCTATTTGAAGGTCCAGACTTCTATAAAATATGACCTGATTGAAGATCCAAATCTTTGTAATATGTGAACTGATTAAAAAAACCATTATTCTTTGTAATGTGAGTTTAAGGAAGGCTAGTCTATGTTTTTGATGTGGGCTATAGGAAGGCATATCTTTGTGTATAATATGAGTTGCATGAAGGAGTTTTGAGGGTTTACTTGGCACTTATACCTTGGTTAGTTTGATTTTGATTTCTCTTGTTGATTAAGAATCTATAAGGAAAGGATTGACAGTTTTTCCCCTTGTGGGTTTTTCCCTAGCCTTTGGTCTAATTTTTGGTGTTCCTTGTCTTTTTGTGCATTGTATTTGTATAATTGTTTGATGACCTAATGAATGAAGTAAACATGAATGGAAGAAAACACACACACAGAGATATATGTGTGTGTGTGTGTATGTATGTGGTCACAAGTAATTATCATGATTAGAAATTCAATTTCACAATCGAATTTCCAATACTCTTTACCTCATTTCTATAGGATTGTAACATATATTGTATAAATTCTCTAAGTATTCACATATAGAAGAAAGAATGCAATGTTTACATGAAAATAATGCTACATGTTTTGCACCTTCGTTCAAAATGATCTGGTAGATAAAATCCCTCACACCATGCAACTATCAAAATGATCATCGTACAGCCCGAACACAAAATCTATTTGTAACGAGCTCCCTCAAAAAGTAATAAAACATGCATTCGTAATGTGTATTGTAAAAAATTGTATGATAAACACTTGCCTAATGCTCCTACGGACAACATAACTAGATTTAGTGGTTACAATTGTGACATTACCCTTTAAATTTTCAACATACGTATTTAAATACTAAGGACAAACCTCATTCAGCCAATGGAAGATTAGAAATAATATTTCCAGAAATCAAAAATTGATTTTTGAATTTACAAGAAAATAGGAATATTCAACATTTTCCCAAAATTACGGTTAATATGTTGACATGAATAATTGATAGTCAACAAACTTCAACTAATTCACTTGTAAATAGCAAAATTATAGTA
Source organism: Pinus taeda (assembly GCA_000404065.3). Classification (NCBI taxonomy): domain Eukaryota; kingdom Viridiplantae; phylum Streptophyta; class Pinopsida; order Pinales; family Pinaceae; genus Pinus; species Pinus taeda. The sequence continues at coordinate 185,040 of APFE030999953.1, forward strand.
ATAAAAAACTCAGCATAATAATGAAGAGTCAACACACTTCAACCACAAAGTGAGTGTTGTAGGTTCTAGGGAGGCAACGATTAACAATAATAATACTAATAAAAGAATTAGTAATTAGAATCATCATGGTAGGTTTCAAAATTTCATGATATGTTTTAGATCCTAGGTAGTAATAATAATAATTAATAGTCAACATACCTTGTCCAAGAGGCAAATGTTATAGTCCCTAGCAAGGAACAAACTAATAATAACAATTTTGCATTGCAATTTTCCTTGTGTGAAGGTGTAGAGAAAGCTCAATGACACTTTGGTCATTGGCATAAAATTGTAATTCAATTTAAATCTCACACTTTATTTGTATTTTTACTTAATGTAAGAAACTATTTCCATAGTTTGAATGCACAAAATATTTAATTTTTAAATATTAAAAAACAAAGTATAAAGCATACGCAAAACGTAAGGTTTTTTCTTCAGCGTGAACACATTATATTTGACATTAGGATGCAAAAGAATATTTTCATGTAAATAGTGCATGATGTCTTCTATATGTGAGTTTTTTTAGTGTTTATACAATATACACTGCATCCCTGTAACAATGAGATGTAAAGTTCAAAAAAGTGGATAATATGAGAGTGCTAATAACATTTATACAATATATGTTACTATCATGTAGCTGTTACATCTAAATTATTTTCGTGCTATGAAATTAGAACCCTTTTTCCCTTTTATTTCAATATATTTTATCTAGCTCATATCGTTGGAGCAAGGAAAATGAAAACAAGTAGAAAAATGCAGTTAATGATATGGACTTATGTAGGAACACAACATAACACATATATAAACATAAACACAGAGATGTAGCAGAAATAAAACTTCAATTAATTAACATCATAGAACTGAAATATGCTTACATATAGAATGAAACTAAAGTAGCTTCGTGGATGGTAGCTTATCTCTGAGAAGAGATGTGGTGACTACACACCTCTGAACTGTGTTACAATGAGGCCCAGTGGCCTTTTTATTAATGAACAATAAAGATAAACCCTAAACAACCAACAACCTAAACCTAGGAGATGGAACGCCAAGTGTTTGTCGGCCCAATTGCAGTTAGTTAGGCAACCAACTTCTGGGGTCGTAACTTGGTCATATGATCTTTGTTTGGTGCGTATGATACCTTGTTAGAAATATCTCTCTGAGTACTATAGGATTTATGGGAGACCCCAACCTATGGCCATGGGTTTATGGTAGACCTCTAGAAAACTTCGTTTAGTGGGTCAAAATAGCTCTGAAAGTTCAGGACCTGAAAAAACTGCTAGAAATAGTAAATGTTGTTGTAATCAAGGATACTGATGAAACTGACTGGGGCTCTAGGTGTAATATGCAGGTGTCCACCAATATCCAATTGGATCAATCCTCCCCCCTTAGGAATAAATAATCCCCATTGCATGCAGAGCCTCTATGAGGTGAGGAAATTTATAATGAACCTAGTCCCTTGTGAGTCGCTTGCCCTGGTGAAGGAGTTGGCTTGCTTTGAAAACTCAATATAGTTGAATCCTCTGCTGGTGAGTGTTCTTGATTTGTGTGCCCATGATCCTATCAGTTGTTTCATGTTCAATAGAAATTGAGATGAGATTTTTTGGTGTAAACTTCTTAGCAACATCAGATGTGTCCAACAATGGGGAAAAGTATGATCACAACTGGTCCACATTGAATACTAGGTGTAGGCCAAGGAACAGTGGAATGTTGAACTGGAAAGAATTGTCCCCTAAAGACTTAGTGATGGTTTAAGGCCCATATCAGAGTGGGTGAAGCTTGCAATGGGGCCCAACAAGGCGGTCCTTCTACAAATGTAACCAAACTTTGTCGCCCACCTGGAACTTGTGTGGCACCCGATGCTCATCATGACGTTGTTTGTACTTTGCATTTTGTTTTTCCAATATTTCATGGACCTACTGGAAGATTTGTTGAATATGCTCAATGAAGTTGTTATCCTTGTCAGGTTCAGATACGTAATGAGCCAAATCTACCTGAGTAGTTGCAAATGGTATGGCAACACCAATGGGACATAATGACTAGAATCCTAGTCCCACCTGAAAGGGGTTGTGGCCAGTTGAGCTGTGGAGAGCCATGTTGTAGTTGTATTGGACATAAGGGAGGCTCTCATCCCATGTCCATGGGTGATTCCAATTGTACATGTAACAACTCTAGTTAAAAATCCATGTAAGAATATATATATATATATATATAGATATGGCCATGGTGATGGGACACGTATTCCAAGCCGAATGGTGGGGGAAACATCCTAGTGGGTGTTGATTCGGTTTATTATGGATAAGGATTTGGAAAGGCAAAATGGCATTTTTGGCACATTTATTTATGAGAATAAAGGAAATTGGGAGAAAAGGAAGGTGATAGGTGATAGGTTGCATGTGAGGAGGAAAATGAAGGAAAATAATGGAAAATTAAGAAAATCAAGGCCTCATTAATAAAATGTCTTTTGAGGCTCATTAGTAATTCTTTGACAAGTTTTGATGGAGCTCTCATCTATTCTCTCTTCTCATACTCTTGGATACTTAGAGTTTTCTTGGAGCACTCTTGGAGGGTGTGGCATACTTGGATTTTTGGAGCATGAAGGCAAAGGAAGAGAAGGAAATTGCAAGAGTGCATCAGGATCAACAGCTACATTAGGATTTTCTTGCAAGTACTAAGTTGCATGTATGTTTTCCTCACTAGTTTCGGCATGCAGGGCACACGCATGTGGTTTCTTGGTTAAGATCTATCATTAGAATGAAGGATTGCCTAAATTAATAGTGGATTTTCCTAGCCTTGTCATTTCCTAGATAACCATAGATATTGTGGGTTTATTTCCTTATTTTGTTTTGATTGATTCTCATGTTTCCTTAGCTTGGTTGAGTTACTAATCTTGGAAGCCTTGGTTGGACAAACACTCTGAAAGCCCGATAATAGATGTGGGTTGAGTTATTAGTCCTGGAGCCTTAGTTGGACAAACATTCTAGAGCTTGGTAGTAGTCATGGGTTGAGTTACTACTCCTGGGAGCCGGGTTGTAAAAAATGCTCTGGAAACCCTGGAAGGCTTGGATGGCGACCAATATGATGATGGTTTTGTGATGTCTGACCATGAGGTGGAATCAAGATTTGATGGGTTGAAGTGGATGGCCTCTAGAAACCCTGGATGATTTTTAATTGATGTGTTTTATGAGATCCCATATTCATGTTTGTAATATAGCCAGAGGGTGAATGGCTGAAGAGCTATTTGGATCGGCTATTTTACGGTCGGGTTGAACGTGGAAGTCCCATCCAGGGTTTGGATTTTGCATGATTAATGAAAGATTATTTCTCCTTGTATTTATATGAGCATTTTGATGGATTATATGTGGTCTATATGACTATACTTTCTTGAGTATTTATGCTACTATTATATTGGTTATGTATGTGTTTTTCATAGTAGCCATGTGTGGCTCTCATCATATTTTTGTGTGTAGTTGAATGATCAGCGTATCTATGACCTAATGGATGGAATGTAAGTTGATGTGTTGAGACATCAATGGTTCTTCACGATTCTCAGCTAAGTATGAGACCCCTATGCTCAAAACTTGTATTTACACTTGTAGATTACACATTTGCAATATGTTTGATGAAATGTATGTCATGGCTAGTAGGGGTTTAATCAAGATCTTAAACAATATTTTTCTCTAATACTGTGATTTCCATGTTATTTTACTGATTTGAAGAGATGGTTCAATTCTGGGTGTGATCTAGGCTTTGGGCCTAAAAAAGTGGCTCAAATCCTGGAGTCGCTAGCATAGCATTGAAAAATTAGGTCTCTAGTCATTGGCAGGTAAGCCTGTGAGAGCAACTATAGGGTTACAGTCGCATGCATGCCTTGTCGTGGGAGTGACTTTGGGTCTAATTCATCTAAATGCTAGGTTAACTTAGGGGTTGGGCACCTGGAGTGGTGAATTAGATCCTAGGGGTCCTGAAGCACCTGAGGGAAGTATGTGTATTGTGTTTTTGTCGATCCCATTTCCTTAAGGTTACCTAGGAGGTTGAATCATATCATAGTATCCTCTCGTCGCATGTTTACCCTAGTTGGATGGTTGCTTAGGTAGATGTGGGAGGAGGGTATTACAAGGTAGTATCAAAGCATGGTTGCACTCTCCTTGGGTTGTGTGTTGATCATGCTTTCACGTTGGTTTCATATGTGTTCCTTATGCATGTAATCCATGTGCTTGTTGCATTTGCATGGTGTTGATCATGGTTGTAGTGATATTGCCATGTGAAGGTTGAAGGTGTTGTCGTGGATTATGTCTTCATGTGTTTATAGTTGATTATGCATTGTTATGCACGTCAGTGTTCACATGTTATCAAATGCACGTTAGGTGGTTGTTGTTTTCATGCATGAGGTCATGGTTTTTGTAGTTGATATGGTCATGCATTGATGACTGGACTCTAGCTAGAATTGTGTGTATATGGTTTTGCAACTCATGTGCTATATGTAAGTATGTAGTTGTTATGCATGTATAGTCTTGGTTATAGCTATGCATGAATAGTAGGTCAAAAATGCCTTGTGGAGTCAATGTATGAAAATTTAGGTCATCATGGTGCTAATGTGTTGAATGAGGTAAAGCAGGAGATGCAGATCATCAAAGTGAAGTTGCAGCATTGGACCTCGAGGCAAGAGCATGTTGTCATACAGGTTTGTATGTTGGGCATGCAGGTATGTAGGTTAAGGATTGTTAGATGAATTAGGGTTATATGCATTAGGTTTATGTACATGTCTTTTTATGTTATGGTTACGTACATGATAGATGATAGTTGATTAGTATAGTCATAAGCACATGCATGAGATAGTCAAGAATGATAGCAACATGTGGCTGTATGCATTTATATTGATGTTTTATTATAGTTAGCTAGATGATTAGATTATATTTGTTGATGAGTATGTTATTGGTTAACTTGTTGTTGCTATATGCTAGTAACTTGATGATTAGGATTATTACAATAAGATCTTTATGTTATATGTACCATGCTAACTTGGATTGGCCTATGCAGATGGTTAGGGTTATGCCATTCAGGTATGAGTCGACTTATTTGTGACATTATGTTGTACTAATCTAGATTGACTTTGCATGTGTGTGAATGATAATTTTCTATGAGTTATGATGTAAACATGTTAGATAGTGACTATTTTGGATATCATGATCGTATTTATGTTTGAGTTGACATGTTGTAAAGTTATATCTTTGCTAACTAGATTGATTGTGGAGACAAGATTGCCTCTCCTTGTTGAATGATAAAAGGTGTCTTTTTAACTCCTATTTATCCTACATTAATTATCAATCCAGGTAAGATTTTCTATTTCAAGAGTGTACACAGTTTGTGGCGGCTATTTTATTCAAGAGTAATGTTTCTAAATTGCAGTACAGTGCTTTCAAATACAAGAGTAAATGGATGCTTGAAATAAAACTTACTTGCAATTAAAAGAAACTCAATGCTCTGAAACTAAATCATTCACTCAGGAAATTAATAGTAATTATTAGTCAAGAATACAGTAGCAATAACTCCTTCCTATTTTAACTAATGTAAATGAAAACAAACATAAATAATATCCTCAATCTGAGGACTCTGGCAGGAATAGCCAATGTCCTTTACAATTGTTGATCTCACACACCACACTAAATAACCGATTGGGAATGACAATGAATAAAATCAATAATTTTGTTGATAGAAATGGGATAATTATGCTAACTGTAACAATGTTGAAAGGAAAAACCAAATGATTGCAGAAAGGAAATGAACAACGGAACTTATGAAACTGTAATGAACATCAAAGTTAGTTTACTAGAATGAATAGCGAAGCTCTGTAATTAAAATGAACAGCATAACAATATAGTTACAGAGAATAATAATCTTATTATGACGAGAAGGAACAGCAACGCAATTCAGTTACAACATGTATAATGGAGCAATTCATTAACTCTAGAAACAAGAAACAGTAAAGCAATGTGATTCCAATAAACAAAGGTCAAACCAAACCATCACACAACAGATATCATAAAGGAATGGTACAAAGTAGAAAGTGGATCCACCAGGGCCGGGCCCTTAGCTGCTAGTGAAGCACCACCAGACTACTTCAGTATGGAAGAAAGAACAACAACCAAATTATGTATTAATCATATGCAAAAATGGTTACAGCCAGTCGTACTCTGTTTTAATCAACAAGAGTCGATGATCAAAGTGAAAATAAAACAGTAAGTTCTGAATAATGATGATGAATTTTTATTCTTCACAACCATTGTCCCTCTTATAATGGCTAGGAAGATAAAACAGAAATAGCAGATAGACTAGTAATAGCGATCCCTCAGGCTCAAGAGACCTTGAGGGGTTCACTCAATCCTCTAACTTCAGTTAACTCTTTGTCTTTTGCATTGATGCTATGATCTCCTCTATTCTTATCCTTAACTGCACGCTCCAATCTTGACCTGCTGTCTGGATACAGCTTCTTGGTGAAGGAACAACAGTTACTATGTTTTGTCTTTTCCTCTGGAATGGTAATTTCCCATTTCTTCTCTTTCCTACATGAGAAAAGACAATAATTAACTAAATTGCAATAATCAATAACTCCCTAGTTTTCGCTAGAATTCTTTGATATATTATCATCTTAGAATATAAAGGAGATATGATTAAGGAGAAAGATAAGGAAATAAATATCAAATTCATACCTTTTCCATAGCTCAACGCACTCCCCTGCTTACCCTTTTTCATGCCCTCATGAAAACCATGTAGTTTGTGTGCAAAGCAGTCAAAGAATAGGCCATAGAGGGAATGTCATGAGGTGGTATAAAACCATGATTTTTAGCTAGAACTTCAAATATGGGGCTTGTATGCCCTTTAGGAAATTCATATATGGCTTTATACCCTTCTACAGGATACCAGATAATAGGGCTTCGAAACCTACAACCTAGCCAATACAGGCCTTCCCTCAAGATGAGGTTACTATAGGTAACGAGGTGATCTGTGGCTAATTTAAAGTTTTTGTAGTTGAGTGGCTCTCTGTCCTGGATATTCCAATTGGAAATATTCCATCTAAATTTAGTTGCTACCAAGGAATTGTCTTTGATAGAGAGGAAATATTCTATCCCTTGCTGGACAATTCCTTTGTGGATAGGTCCCAAGGTCTGGATTACTCCCTCCTTTTGCATTAGACTTTTATGTTTAGCCAGCAATTGTAAAGGGTTTTTCGGTTCACCCTTGACCCAAAGGTCTAACCCATTTTCTTGCCTTTGAAAAGTGTTATGGGCCTTGAGCCACTTCAACTGGTTAACAACAAATGAAATGAACACTTGAAATTGTACATCACCCACAAAAGGACTGGGATTCTTCTCCATTTCTTCTTCCAATATAAAATTATACAAATAGAACTCACAAAGTAATCGTTGAACTTTTAGTCCATGGTGTTTACATCAATTTATAAAATCCTCAACAGTTTTTAATTCTATAGGTTTCCCTGCCCTAACAGCCTTAATTTTTAACTGTAAATACCTTTCTACTAAAAATAAAGCATAGTTCTTGGCAGGGGACCTGCATGCTAAAACATCTGTGTAAAGGGAACAGAGAGTATCCATCTGACACATGATTGTTTCTAGTCTTCTCTTTATCTTTTCAACTTTTTCTTCTGCCCTTCGATATTTTTCGAAGGCTTTGTTTTCTAATGCATTGATGTCCCTTAATTGTTGTTGTAAGTCTTGGTATCTCTACTGAGGAACGGTCACTTCCTCAACCTTCTCTATAGTCAGCTGATCATATGCCAGGTCCTCTTGTAGTTTTGTTATACCCAGATCGTTGTATATTAGCACATCTTTAGCTTGGAGATCTGTCTGGGTACTTTTATTACAAGACTGAGTGCCTATAGTCTGTGTCCCTTTATCATGGAATGGAATGCATGAGGTCTGCGCTGCATGTTGTTCCTTATCGTTTTGAATCAGTATGGGCTCAGTTTGAGTCTTTGTGGCCCTTGTATCATGGAGTTCCATTTGAATAGATGCATTCACTATTTTCAGGGTTCTTCTTGATATTTCCCCCTTTTTAGTGCCCTGATCTTTTGTATGAGTTGTTTCACTAAATTTTGCAGCTTTTTTTGTTCCTTTCACAACTTTTTAATTTGGATCTTCTTCTTTTTGAGAGGAACAACTATTTCCCTAACTGTTTCTATTCTTACTGGACTCGGCTGCTCAGTTGGATTTTGCTCTCCAAGGGTTGTGTCTTTGCCCTGGCTAGTTTCCATTTCCTCTGTTTGGAACATATCTTCTATGTTCGCATTGTCCTAACTAGGTTCCTCTAGAGAGGTAACCCTAGTTTGGTCTGCCACTTCCTGAGTGGCTTCTACTCTTGCTTCTACTTCATTATTTATTTCTTCTAATATACTCCTGCTGTGGGCAGAGTTTTCTTATGATTGCTCTACTTTGATATTAAGGTTGAGCAGACTTTGGGGTTGAATATATTCACTTATATTGGCCAAAATCTGGGCCAGTTCGTCTTCCTGTAATGGGTTTTGTGGTGGAGTTATGCTGGGGGTTAAGGGAAGTTCCACTTCCTCCCTCTCTTCTTTGCTAGTATGTTCTGTTTCATCCTCCAATTCTGATTCTTGGTTGTCTCTTCCTTCCAGCTATAAGGGTTGTTCATTTTCAGAGATATGTAATTCTAAGGGTTGGTTGCTGCTACCCTGTAGGTTCTCAGATGTCCCCCTGCTTGTTCTTAATTTGGAAGGGTGTCTACGATTTTGTGGTCTGCTTGCTGTGCTGGTGGTTCTTTTTCTTTTTGGTGCAGGTAAGGCTAATCCCCTGTCTATAGAAAACACCAATTCCTCCCAACTAGTCTGTTGTTGAGAAGGCTATAACTTACTATCAATCGAATTAAACAATGGTGGCTCACTACAATATCTATATGGCAGGATTTTTGTATGCTCTGAGGAGCATCATGCAGCAAAAAATTCAAATATGCAGAAAAATTTACAACACATTTCTATTTCAAAACTTCTAGTAATTTAAGGTGGTGTGCTCTTACCACATCCTTTCTTCCATCGCATGTAATGTAGCTCTACACTACTCTAGCTAGTTCTGTCCATGGTTCTCCCAAAGATGAAGGTTGGACTCCTTTTCCTTTGACAATCAGGTTCTGTCCCTCGTCCCGAAAGGTGTCCATGGCATCTTGAAGTCTCAATTTTTTATGTGTCCATATGGATCCGGCCGCTGGTAATCCATATACCTTAGCAAATACTATATTTGTCATTGTTATTCATCTTCACCTTACTATGGAATGATCATCCTACAAATTCTGCAAAAATTCGATAGCCACAGTTTCATGGGGTTGCTGCAGTACTGTAAAATGTGTGACCCATCCAGCCCTTACTACAATTTCTCGTGCAGCATCGGAAACTACTAGTACCTATGGCTCGTTGTGTACTGATCATCCTCCCATTTCGTCTAAGTTCTGCACACTGTTATTTTTACATAGCAATACACAAAGATAACAATGGAACATCAAACTGTGCACATCAGATAATACCCTTTTTTAACATCAATATCATTAAAACTTGCTATTAAGGGATCTGATGCAGTCTAGTACACCCAAATAAAATACTAACATGTATGCAGGAGTATTTTGGAAGTCACCCATGCCCCCTTGAAAAATTATAGGTCGTCCTCCACTGGTTTAAATGGAGGAGCGACGTTCTTAACGGTAATTGTATAGTGTAAAAAGGCATGGTGTACATATTCATAAAAAGATCAAAAAAAGTATCGACTTACTGAAATCAAGGCTTAAGATGAAAATCATGAATAAATATGGAGATTCTACGGAGTGATGTGAAAAAGGGAAAAGGACAGCTGATGTAGGTAGAATGCTATACAGTCATTATTTCACTAAAACCATTATGATTGACTTTTTTAAGCGATATTTCATGCATAAAAGGTTCAAAGTGAATTGGGAACATAATCTCTTTTGAAATAAAGATAAAGAAAAAAGAAAAGGGTTTAGAATTACTATTGATGTTGAAAAATATGACTCCAATACCATCAGCAGAGCTTTGTTGCCCACAGGTGTTTATAACCTTGACAAAGTTGCTTTTTCACCCTTTGGAACCATAATCCTTTATGTATGCCTAGGAAAGTGCCTTGTGATGTCAGAATGGAGGCCATTGTGCTAGCTTGGTAACTAGATGAATCACAATGTCATTCACCAGGAAGGAGTGAAAGGTGGATAGGTCGGCTTGTGATGAGACCTCCTGTTCCAAGGACATTTATTTTTCTGATGTGTTCATTGGATCATATCCATGGTGTGGTGGCCATAGTGGGAATGCCACTTCACTGCTCCCTTATGATCATGGTAGGCTAGCTCTTGATGAGACCCCTTATCCTTCATCTGACAAATCATAGAATCATATACATATATTTTTTCTTTTTTTCTTTTCTTTTATATAGCACTTCCTATTTATATATAGAAAATGGCTAACACTCCTTAATAGTAGGGATGGTGGAAGAATTCTGAACATCTCAATAGAAGAAAATATGCCCTTATTCTTATTCAATAATAATAATAAAAGAGAATTATGAGAATTAGGGAAGAACCAACATGATAAAAATAATCAATCATTTTGAGTTTTAGTGAAAATAAGGATAGCAAAGTGATATAGATAGTTGTGTCCTTTCCTTTTTCTTATCAATACAAAGCAATCTCATTAAAGATGATGATTTTTCTTTGATTTGCTTATTTCAGTAACCTCTAATTTTTGTGTCCTTGCATATATTTGTATTTTTGCCTTGAAGGGATCATGAAGAGTGAAACATTATTCACAAAAAACTCTCAAAAAAGTGTTGTTCTTTAAGAGGAACAGCAAAAAAAATGCACTCAAAAAGCGTTGTTCCTTAGATGGAACAACTGCTATTCCTTAATAGGAACAACAAAAAGACAGTTGCACTCAAAACTGCAATTCCTTTAAGAGGAACGGCAAAAATAAATAAAAAAATTGCACACGAAGCTGTTGTTCCTTAAGAGGAACAGTAGTTGTTCCTTAAGCGGAACATAAAGTAAAATAGACACAAAATAAAGTGTTGATCCTTCGATGGAATAGCCTAAAAAACACTCCAAATTGAAACTGTTGTTCCTTAGAAGGAACAACGAAAAGTAAAAAAAAAATAGTGAAATTGTTGTTCCTTTAAAAGGAACGGCAATTGTTCCTTAAGAGGAATAGTGCAAATGTAAGCAGGCAATATTGTTGTTCCTTAAATGGAATGGTTGTTGTTCCTTAAGAGGAATAGCAATTGTTCCTTAAATGGAATAGAAAAAATAAAATACATGTGAATTGTTGTTCCTTAAGAGGAACAGCAAAATATGAACACGCAGAGTTGTTCTTCCTTATGAGGAATGGTTGTTGTTCCTTAAGAGGAATAGCAGTTATTCCTTAAGAGGAACAGTAAAAATAAAAACACGCGGAAATGTTGTTCCGTAAGAGAAACAACAGCGGTTCCTTAAGAGGAACAACAAAAATAAAAACACGCGGAAATGTTGTTCCTTAAGAGGAATGGCTGTTGTTCCTTAAGAGGAATGGTTTTTGTTCCTTAAGAGGAACAGCAGTTGTTCCTTAAGAGGAACAACAGTTGTTCCTTAAGAGGAACAGCAAAAATAAAAACACGCAGAAGTGTTATTCCTTAAGAGGAACAGCGAAAATAGAAACACGCGAAAGTGTTGTTCATTAAGAGGAATGGCTGTTGTTCCTTAAGAGGAACAGTAGTTGTTCCTTAAGAGGAACAACAAAAATAAAGTGTCAAACAGTTGTTCCTTAAGAGGAACGGTTGTTGTTCCTTAGGAGGAACAACAAAAATATATGGACATGCAAAGATGTTGTTCCTTAAGACGAACGGTTGTTGTTCCTTAAGAGGAATGGCAGTTGTTCCTTAACAGGAACAACAAAAATATGAGCACGCAAGATTGTTGTACCTTAAGAGGAACGATTGTTGTTCCTTAAGAGGAATTGCACGAAAATTGAATAAAAAATCTCTGTTGTTCCTTAAATGGAACGGCTGTTGTTCCTTAAGAGGAACAGTAGTTGTTCCTTAAATGGAACAGCGCTAAAATCTGTACAAAAAAACAATTTATACAAGCAAATTTAAAGAGAAAAGTTTATATACAAAATTCAGAAACAAAGGAATTGTTCAGTGAATTAATGCTGATGAGGGGTTATCTTCCTCAACAAGAATTTGCATAGTGGAATCTTCCCATAATTGTTGGTAAAAGGATTCCCTGGTAAGCAGTATATGATAAAGTCACACTCGATGACCATTCGCTTAGAAAGAATGTCCAGATCCATCAATGGTTTTCAATGTAATGGTGCCATTGTCAAGCACTTTCTGTATCTCATAAGATCCAAGCCATCGTGTCTAGAGTTTCCCGGGGAAATCCTAGAACCTTGAATCATATAGGAGTGCCCAGTCTCCTTCGTGGAAGATTTTCTTTTTAATAAGGGCATCATGCCATTTTGCTCTCTGTTGTTGAATTAATGCAGTGCGTTGAAGAGCTGAGAGCTTGATTTCATCTAACTCATTGATTTGTTGTAATCTATTGATCTAGGCTTCATTTAAATTCAAACCCACCTCCTGCACTATTCTTAATGTTTAAATTTCAAATTCGATTGGGAATATGGGTTCTTTTCCAAATACTAGTTGATATGGTGAATACTCGGTGGTGTTTCTCCACGTTGTGCAGTATGCCTACAAGGCTTCCAACAATCTTGAAGCCCAGTCGCATCTGTGTGATGCAACTATTTTTGTAAGTATTGCCTTAATCACCTTATTAGTGCTTTCTACTTGGCCATTTGCCTGTGGGTGGTATGGAGTTGAAATTTTGTGCAGAATGTGGTAATTTTTTAATGTTGCAGCAATCTTATTACCTACAAATTGCAGTCCTCCATCTGTAATTATGTCCCTCGGGAGGCCATATTGCACAAATAATTGGAAAAGAAAATGTATTACTGAATCCTCTGTAGCTCTTGGTAGCGCCTCTGCTTCAACCCATTTAGTAACATACTCTGTTGCAACCAGTATGTATGTTTTCTGATTTGATGATGGGTTAATAGGACCAATAAAATCGAGCACCCATCGCTCAAATGGCTCGATTATTAACTACAAGTTCAGAGGCATCTCATCAGATTTTGCAGGGCGTCCCGCCCTCTGGCAGTTATCACAAGCTTGAACAAACTTTTTAGCATCTTTAAAGATAGTGGGATAGTAATAGCCTGGTTGTAAAACTTTGTGACCGGTCCTACGATCTGCAAAATTTCTGCCACACAGCCCATTGTGGCATGCTTTCAGAATTTCAAATACTTCATATTCTCAGACACATCTTCTGATGTGCATATCTGCCCCTGTATGAAATAAGTATCCCCCAATCCAAGAGAATCGGGTATTGCACTGCACTATCTGCTTTCGTTCATTAGGCGTTAGATGCTTGGGTAATCTGCCTATTGTTAAGTAATTTGCAATGTCAGCATACCATGATGTTCTGACAGTAATAGCAAACAAATGTTCATCCGGAAATTGATCTTTGACTGCTGCTGCATCCGCTGGCTTTGGCATTCGTGAGAGAAAATCAGCTACAGGATTCTCTTTTCTACGTCGATCCTTAATTGCGATGTCAAATTCCTGCAAGAGAATCAACCATCTTGTCACTCTTCCATTTGTAACAAGTTTATTTGCTAAACACTTTATGGTAGAGTGATCTGTATATAAAATTACAGGATACCCAGTTATATAATGTCTAAATTTATTTATAGCATATATTACAGCTAAAAATTCTTTTTCAGTCATAGTATAGTTTAATTCAGCAGGAAATAGATTTTTGCTAATATAATAAATTGCATATGTCTTTTTATCTTCTTCCTGCCTTTTGCTCCAATTGTTGTGTCTGAAGCGTCAGATGAAATTTGGAAGGGCAAATCCCAATTTGGGCCCCTTAGCACTAGGGTTGTTGATACAAGCTTTTTTAGATCCTCAAAAGAAAAGTCACACTTGTTTGTCCAAATGAAGTCAATATTCCATGTTAGTGCATATAAAGGTGCAGCAATCTGAGAAAAATGCTTTATAAATCTTCTATAATAACTAGAAAATCCCAAAAAACTGCGTACCTCTCTTTGTGTGGTAGGAGTACGTATTAACAAAATAATCTAAATTTTAGCTGGATCTACCTATATTCCAGCTGTTGAAATATAATGACCTAAGATGAGTCCCTTGGTCATCATCATATGACACTTTTCATGGCTCAAACAGAGCCTGGTGGCAATGCATATTTGTAGCACTTTTTCTAATGTTTGTAATGCTGGCTCAAAATCATCCCCATAAGGTGTGAAGTCATCCATATATACTTCAAGCCCTTCATTTATTAAATCTAAAAAGATGTTGAGGATAGCCCTCTAAAATGTGGCAGGTGCATTGCATAGCCCAAAGGGTAAGACACTATAAGCAAATGTTCCCCAAGGACAGGTAAAAATAGTTTTATCTTGATCTTCAAGGGAAATCTGAATCTGATTGTATCCACTGAAGCCATCTAGGAAAGAAAAGAATTTTTTTTCTTGCTAATGTGTCTAATACCTGATCAATGAACGGAAGGGGGAAGTGGTCTTTCTGGGTTTCTTTGTTCAATTCTCTGTAGTCTACACATATTTGCCACTTTCCATTCTTCTTTAGCACCACTACTAATGGAGAGACCCACTTGCTGTCAGATATTGGGTAAATAAAGTTTACATCTAAAAGTTTTTGCAATTCAGCTTTCACAATATCCTTAAGATGAGGGTTTAATCTCCATTGGGGTTGGCGAATAGGTCTAGCATCCTTTTCTGTATAGATGTGGTGTGTACACAACTGGGGATCAATTCCTTTCCTGTCTGGGTAATCCCATGCAAAAGCTTCCCTATATTTTCTCAGTAGTTGAACCAGCTTGTCTTCTTGTTCAGCGGTCAGGTTTTTGTTAATGTTCAAAGTTTTCCCCAGCTCAATTTTTATGGTTTTGTTGTTATAAACAGAAGTGGTTGGTATTGATTGATCATGAGTATCTTTTAGGGGATTTTCTTCTACTTCATTATCAAATGCTGCCTCGATCATGTGACATGGTATATGGGCTCTGGTTTCTGGTTGGTTAATGAAGTTGTTATGATGTCGTCCTCTGTTTGGTCTTTAAATTCGAGGGCATCTTCTATGGTTAGTGGTGATCTAATGTTTTCAGTTAGGTATCATATAGGTTATTGTTTTGTTTTGATTATTGTTAAGCTTGACTGGGCTGGAGGGTATAAGGCTAAATTCTTTGCATTGCTCCCTCTTGCTATAGTCATGCTACCTTGTTGATAGCCAATGTAAGCATCAGCAGTTGCTAGCCAAGGTCTACCTAGAATTAAAGGGTGTCCATCCAGTCAGTTTTTGGGATTAATGATCAGAAACTCTGCAAGGTACTCTCAGGAGTCTAAAGATACCATTACATCATGTAGTGTGCCTTCTAGCCTGGCTACGGATTGGTCAGCCAACTCCAATAAGGTTGTGGTTGGGTCTAATGATGTGATGCCAAGCTTTTGACAAGTGGTGTTTGTTAGAATTTTGATTGCAACTCCTAAATCAACTAAGACATTTGGGAAGGAGCATCCATTGATTTGCACCATGACTATAGGATTCCCTAGGTCCTCATATTTTATAGGTGCTTCCCTTCCCAATAGTAAGTCAGATAGGGTACTGACTACTTGGACAATTGGATTAGTTGTTATTTTCCTCTTTGGATTTTTTATACATAATTATTTGATAGTTTTTGCGTAAATTGGGATGTCTTGGACAGCCTGGAGGAGTGGAATTTTTATACACAATTTTTTTAGTTCTCCCAGAAGATCAAAATCAGGATGTTCTATTGTGTGAGGTATGATCAGTCGTTCTGGGAATGGTGGAGAAGAGGTGGTTGCTTGTTCATGAGTTTGTTGTCTAACCAAATTCTCTTCTTGTGGTGTTTGTTCTAAAGGTAATGAATTTTCAACTTGAACATTTTTATCTCCCTGTGATTCTATTATATGCCTAGATCTTAATTGAAGGTTGTTGCACTCCATTAACTTGGTTTCTAGTTTTTGTCCTTCGATTATTTGTACAGATTGAACCGGTCTATTGTTGGGGTTCAGGTTGGGTTGGGCTAGGAGCTGTGGTCTTAAGTTGGTCTGGGGATTTTGTTGCAATGTATAAGGTGTTGGTAGTGTAGGTTGAGGGAGAGGAATCATTCCAGCTGGCTAATTCATAGGTCTTTGCCAGTTCGACTGCTAGGTTTGACTCTGCGAGGTGGAGGGTGACCATTGTGTTGAATATGCATTATTTTGCCAAAATGGTGGACAGTAAGGAAAGTTCAGCCAATTGGTTTGATTTGTTTGATTTAGCCATGGTGATATGGGGAATGGCCGTTGTGACCAGCTAGGAAAAGGTGGCTGATTTTGCCACATTCCATTATATTGATGAGCATTATACTGAGGAAACTGAAAAGAAGAGGATGGATCAATGGGCATACCTGTTTGTTGTGGCTGCCACTGGCGGCACTGATTTAGTAGGTAAATTGGTTCTGTTTCTTTTTCTGCTTCTTTGTAGACTACCTTCAGTCCTGGGAGTGATGTGAAGCTTTTTGTGTCGTGATCTTTCGTACAAATAGCGTAGATTTTGACCATATCCAATGGGCACTCTTTGTGGCTATGTTTCTTTCTACATCTAGGGCAGAATATTGCCAAATTTTGTTCTGCTTCTACTTGCTTTTGTTTAGTTTGCATAATGTCAAGCTGTGTTGTCAGAGTCTCTAGAATATCAGTTTTGAAATCTTCTAGTAGATGCCAATTTCTGCGCGGGTTATACCTCCACCAGAGATCTTGATATCCCTTTTGATCATGTCACGTTCTGCTAGCTTCAGTCTCATACTGCCTCTTGAACTCTTGATACACAAATCAATGATGTCAGCAAAATTTTCCTGATATATGTCACCTTTGCCCATAATGTCTAATGTTTCAACCCATTGTTCTTTCTTCCCCTTAATTAGTGTAGTTTTTAACACATTGTCAGGCAAGGGTAAAGATGCATAAGGAGATCTTGGGAGATTGTATTGAAAGCGTTCTACATATTCCTCCAGTGTTTCACTAAGTCTTACTATCATTTGAAATATTTCATCCTTTAATTCTCTGTATCTACAATAATCCTGATATTTCTTTAGAAAAGCAGTTTTCATTTGATCCCAGTTGTTTATAACACCTCCACCTAACCCCATAAACCATCGTAAAGATGCACCTTTTAATGCAGAGGGAAATAATTTTAGTTTTTGGGGATCAGTGGTATAGTCATACCCCCGGCATAATACATCAAACTCAAATAGAAATGAATCTAGATCTTCTGATGTTAAGCCACGGAATGTAAGAATATTCTGGAGAGGAATGGTCTTCATAGGTGCATTAACTGCAGTGTCCACGATGGGATATTGCAATGTGGAGGTTTGAGGTGTTTGTTGGTTCTGGGCCATTTGATCAAATATGTGCCAATACCCTTCTAGGATTTCTAGGGAGTTATTCCTAGGATGACTAGAAGGAGTGGGAATGAGCTTAACAGCAGTTCCTTGCTCTGGGATAGTGATTGTTCCTTGCTGAACTACGATTTGGGGGGATCTTGGCTCCTCAGGTTCTTCTACTTTGTTTTGGATGATCTTGACAGCACTCCCCTTATCTAGGCTATTGAGTGTTTGAACTATTTCAAGAGGGGATCTTGGCTCTTCTACTTCCCCTGTTTCTCCTCCTCCTTCGCGGAGATTACTAGAATTCCCTTCTTGTAAAGAAATTGGGCGAGAATTCTCATTTTCTTGAAAATCTTGCTCAGTCTCTTCTATTTTGTTGTGCACCTCAACAAAGGCTATAGTGGTGAGCCTGTGGCCCGAAGGGAGCTAGTAGGTCGTCTAGAAGCAACTTTTCTAGGGCCTACTGATGGTTGAGATTCGACTTTCTTAATGATATCATCTATGAAGGTTGATCGACCAATGGTCATTGGTCCCTTAGCTTTATCAGGTTTGGGTAGTGGTTTTGGATTATTTTCAACTTTTTTCTTCTTAGTCATACACACAACTCAAATATTTATTTCTACTCAAAAAAAAAAATAACAATTTTGCTAGAAAGCGAGCGGGGAGCAGGGCTTTTACATGCTCTGTATGTAGGTTCTTACCTTCCATTTTTAATACCCAATTCTCTCCTAATAAGCACTCATCATATGCACACTACTCTTTTTTTTAAATGGATACACTCTCCCTGACAATAGCGCCAAAATGTTGAGTGATAAAAGGGGTCTTTTTAACTCCTATTTATCCTACATTAATTATCAATCCAGGTAAGATTTTCTATTTCAAGAGCGTACACAGTTTGTGGTGGCTATTTTATTCAAGAGTAATGTTTCTAAATTGTAGTACAGTGCTTTCAAATACAAGAGTAAACGGATGCTTGAAATAAAACTTACTTGCAATTAAAAGAAACTCAATGCTCTGAAACTAAATCATTCACTTAGGAAATTAACAACAATTATCAGCCAAGGATATAGTAGCAATAATTCCTTCCTCTTTTAACTAATGTAAATGAAATCAAACATAAATAAGATCCTCAATCTGAGGACTCTGGCAGCAATAGCCAATGTCCTTTACAGTTGTTGATCTCACACACCACACTAAATAACCAATTGGGAATGACAATGAATTAAATCAATAATGTTGTTGATAGAAATGGGATAATTATGCTAACTGTAACAGTGTTGAAAGGCAAAACCAAATGATTGCAGAAAGGAAATGAACAGCAATGCTATTTAGTAGAAATGAACAACGAACCTTATGAAACTGTAATGAAAAGCAAAGTTAGTTTACTGGAATGAACAGTGAAGCTCTGTAATTAAAAAGAACAACATAACAATATAGTTACAAAGAATAATCATCTTAGAAGGAACAACAACGTAATTCAGTTACAGCATGTATAATGGATCAATTCATTAACTCTAGAAACAAGAAACAGTAAAGAAATGTGATTCCAATAAACGTAAGATCAAACCAAACCATCACACAACAGATATCGTAAAGGAATGGTACAGAATAGCAAGAGGATCCACCAAGGTCGGGCCCTTAGCCACTAGTGAAGCACCACCGGACTACTTCAGTACGAAAGAAAGAACAGCAACTGGATTATGTATTAATCATATGCAAAAATGGTCACAGCTAGTCGTACTCTGTTTTAATCAATGAGAGTCGATGATCAAAGTGAAAATACAACAGTAAGTTCTGCATAATGATGATGAATTTTTATTCTTTACAATCGTTGTCCCTTTTATAATGGCCAGGCAGATAAAATAGGAACAGCAGATAGACTAGTAACAGTGATCCCTTAGAATCAATTGATCCTAAGGGATCCGCTCAATTCTCTAACTTCAGTTAACGCTTTGTCTTTTGCGCTGATGTTGTGATTTCCTCCGTTCTTATCCTTAACTGCGCGCTCCAATCTTAACCTACTGTTTGGATACGGCTTCCTGGTGAAGGAACAACAATTACTATGTTTTGTATTTTCCTCTGGAATGGTAATTTCCCATTTCTTCTCTTTCCTGCATGAGAAAAGACAATAATTAACTAAATTGCAATAATCAATAACTCCCTAGTTTTCGCTTGAATTCTTTGATATATTATCATCTTAGAATATAAAGGAGATATGATTAAGGAGAAATATAGGGAAATAAATGTCAAATTCATACCTTTTCCATAGCTCAACACCCCTGAGATACATCAAGGTACAATATTTCTTATGTCATCTATTTAGTGTTTGAATGTTTGATTATGTCATCTATTTGGTGTTTGAGTGTTTGTTGTCTATTATGTCATCTAGTTGATTTAGTTAACATGGTAAGTTTGCAAGTTGGTTGAATATTTGATGAATTGCATAATATGAGTATGGTTTATAAGGTTTCTTGCCGAAATGATCTTGTTCTAAGAGGATTGTACTAACACATATGTGTTGAGATAGTTGATATGTAGTTGGCAGTTGTAGCATTATGTCTATTGACTATGAGATGACTATGGGTTATGACATGATTATTGTAAAAGTTGAATTCAAATTGATAGATATGATTGTCTTGATATTTCGAACATGTGGTTGGCATGCATGAGAAGTTGTAAGAAACATTCTTGGTATTAGTATGACAAGGTAATAGTTGATGTGTTTATATAACTAATAGTTGGGTGATGTGACAGCGCATAGTGAGCCTCGATTGCAACAAAGTAAAAAGGGTAAAAAAAAGGAATTGGATAAGAATTCCTTTGGCTATGTTTGGAAACCCTAATTCCAAACTAATGATTGCCTTACATACAAGAAGTCTTCTTAACTTGGATTTGTCTGAAATTATGTGGATATGTGATATATTCATGTACATGTATTTGTCGGGAATATTAGCTAGTCTCTAGTTATAGGTATATTTGTCAAGGTAATTGGAGTCCCTTGAGAGAGGGCATGGATGTGTTTAGCTGAAAGTAAAGTGCTTGGCACAACAAGGTAAGGTAACTGGTGTATTGTTATATTTATTTATGCATTGATAGTTATGTGTTTATGGTAGTATGGTGTCGGAGATTGCATGGAAAGGAGACTGCCATGAAATCTTGAAAAAGGCTCTTGTTGAGATTTCCCTTGGAAGCACTGGGAGCCATGGGGATTGAGTCATGGTGTTTGTTGTCAGCCTTGTGCTTTTGGTCTTTCTTGATTTGTTTTTCTTGATTGGTGGCTTTGTTTTGGTCTAGTGTATGAACATACCACTTTGTTTGTGGATTTGTGTTGTTATTGGTTTTCATGTTGGTTGTTTCGTGTCTTTCCTTTTATGTTTTGAGTATCTTGCGAATTGGTTGGGGAAGAGGAAAGTTGATGGAGCTCAAGGAGAGATGTGTGGCACCCAACAGGTAATGTAATAACTCAAATGAAGCTTTGTACATGAGTAAACACAGCAGCAGGTAAAGACTATGACATTCGGTTGGACTCGTTGGGTCCATTGATGTAGATGAACACTAGCAGTATAGTCATAAGAAAGGTAATAGGAAAAAAAATAAAGAAAATGGGTATGAGGCATCATATGCCTTGGCTATGTTGGGAAGTGTTGTTCTCAATGTTGTGCATGATGTGCACAAATAAGGAACTTATCTTAACCTAGACCTTATGATAACTAGTAATTATGTTATGATCATGATTATGTTGATGTTTATATAAGTATGTGTGTATGTTGTGTCTGATAGGATCATCATGGATCATGACCATTTAATGCTAATATTTATATGTATATATGTGTATGTATGTATGTCACTGTTTGACAAGGTTGTCAGGGATCATTATGTGGAGGAATGATTGCTTATGCAAGAAAATGGCATGAAGAAGTTCCTAGCTCTAAAGAATCAAGTGGGAAGACTAGCCTTGACAAATATATGAGGTCAGTATCATGTGAATATGAATTTATATCATGTTATCATATTATTTCTATGTCATGGACAGTCTATACCGAGGGAGACATCAGTGAAATGAAAGCGGTGTGGCCTACAACATGTTGGGACAAGCATGGATATGAAATTGGAAGCAAGGTTTCTTAGTAGAGACAGGGTGCTTTTGGATGTGAGGTATTATTGTTGTGCATATGTTTTATATGTTTTACATGTTTCATCTATGATGTTGTGTGCATGAAGTGTTGTATATATATAGTGTGTGTACATGTTGTTATGCAATTATTATGTACAAGACGGTACAGATAGTGTTGTGTGCATATGGTGCTCTATGCATGTTGGATATGTGGTGGTGTGTATAGATGATGCTATGTACATGTTGGATATGCAGTGCTATGTACATGTGGGGTTGTGTGCATGTTGTACATGTGGTGCTATGTACATATGGTGTTGTGTGCATGACTATACAAGTGGTGTTGTGTGCACGTGGTGTTGTGTACATGTTGTACAAGTGGCGATGTGTGTAGGTGGTGTTGTGTACATGTCATTTATGTGGTATTGTGTACATGTGGTGCCATGTACATGTGGTGTATGTGGTACTATGTACATGTGGTGATGTTTGCACATTATACAAGTGGTGCAGTGTATATGTGGTGTTGCATACACATTGTGCAGGTGGTTTCGTCTACATGTGATGTTGTGCACACATTGTGCAAGTGGTTGCGGTGTATAGGTGGTACTATTTACATGTGGTACATATGTTACTGGTGTACATGTGGTATTATGTGCATGTTTTACATGTTGTGTTGTTACATGCAGTACTATGTATGTGCATTGTGTAGTTGTCGTATCAATACATGTGTATCCATTGTGTTGTACTTTGTGTGGGTACATGTATTTTGTGGCATTGTACATCTGGTATAGATGTATGAGTTGTGTTTTATATCAATGAATGTGTATGCATTTTCTAGTGTCATGCATTTTTCATAGAATGTATGCCTTGTGATGTACATTGTGTACATATATGTGTTGTGTTGTGTTATACACAGGGCGTAGGAGTATGTATCATGTTGTGTTGCACACTGGGTGTAGGTGTATGTGTTGTATGTCAGGTGTAGATGCATGTATTACATGGTGTTTTATGTCATGTGTGGTGGTATGGGTGTGATGCACACTATGTGTAGGTGCACATGGTTGAGGATAAGGCACTGAGTGTTTTCGAGTGTGGAAACCAATCAGATGCGTGTAAAGAAAGAACAAAGGTAGAAGTAAGGATCGATGAAGGATAAGTATCAATATTTTATTTCAGTTTTATTATGCATATGATTTATGATTTTGGTCTATGATGATTACAAGTGAATTATGATTCTGGTTTATGCTGGTTACATGTGATTTATGATTTTGATCTATGATGGTTATGTTTTGAGCTAACCTGATGAGATACTTTTATACATGTTGATTTGGTCAAATATGTTAGTTTGATTTGTTGTGATAGGAAGTGAACAGAATTGAAAATGTACCTTATTAATGAGCTACCAGTGAGGTATGATGTGAATTTATTTCAATTTATTTTAAATATAATGGAAGTTATGTGTTTGGTACAGGATTGCATGAAATGCTCAGTCAAGTGGTTGAAATTGACAGCAAGAATTAGTAGCAACAGTAGAAAAGGAATTGAAATATGCAATAGTATGTTGGTGAAGTACTTTAGGAGCAAGGCCATTGTGGGACACTGGTACCCAATAGTGTCCATTGATTTTCGTGAGCATGTTATGACCGGTATGATGGTTTTGAGGCAGGTACATGCCTTGGTTTTGTATCTTCTAATGCAAGGAAGCCTCTCCAAGGGATGGACTACCCGGGATGGGGGTACCAGTGGAACTTGGAAGGTGAGTGACTACACAGAAGGGGTGACCAGAGTGTCTGAGGGACTATGTAGTAGACAAGGGAAGGTAGGGGATATATTTGGTTTTGTCATTAGCATTGCTAGATGGAATCAGATGCACATTGGGAGTGCGCCCTAGAACAATGAGTCGGTAATTATTCACTAGGAGGACCAATGGTGCGGGATTATAGCAATGGAAATTGGATGCAGATTTGATTTTGCAATGGATTATGGACTTCCTGGAAAGGAGATCAATCTTGGTATTATTTCAAGGGTGGAGGTGTGTGCCTCTAGATTCCCTTATTGCGGATGTGGGCATCATATCCATTTTATTTGTTAGTTGAGAAAATGTGTATATGTGTATATGTGTGTATTATTGTAAATATTGTATCGAGTTGGATTTATAAAGCTCCATAGACAATATGGTTATTTCTTGGTTGAAGCAAATGCGTATGTGTATGTGTGGTTATTGTAAATACTGTAATGAGTTATGTTATAAAGCTCCAGTAAACGGTATGATAGTCATGTTTCAGTGGTGGTAATTGTAAGTAGTACAATGACCTATGTTTTAAAGATCCATGTGCAATATGTTTTGTTTTCAGCAGTCTTGTTGGTTATAGGTGTCATTGAACAATGAGGACGGTGTTCCCCCAAGAGGGAGGGTTGTGTAGCAGCCCTAGTTAAAAATCTGTGTAAGAATATATATATATGGCTGCTGTGATGAGACACGTATTCCAAGTTGAATGGTGGGGGAAACATCCTAGTGGATGCTGATTTGGTTTATTATGGATAAGCCTTTGGAAAGGAAAATTGGCATTTTTGGCACATTTATCTATGAAAATAAAGGAAATTAGGAGAAAAGGAAGGTGAAAGGTCATGAGTTTCATGTGAGGAGGAAAATGAAGGAAAATAATGGAAAATGAATAAAATAAAGGCCTCATTAATAAAAAGGCTTATGACGATCAGTTGGAAAGCTCTTGGCTCATGGTTGTTCAGTATAAGTTTTTGACAGGTTTTGGTGGAGCTCTCTTATATTCTCTCCCTCTCTTATACTCTTGGATACTTAGAGTTTTCTTGGAGAACTCTTGGAGGGTGTGGAATACTTGGTTTTTTGGAGTATGAAGGAAATGTAAGAGCAGGAAAGCACCAGAGGACATCAGGATCAGTAGCTACAATGGAATTTTCTTGCAAGTACAGAGTTGCATGTATGTTTTCCTCACTAGTTTCCCCATGCAAGGCACATGCATGTGGTTTCTTGGTTATGATCTTTCATTAGCATGGAGGATTTCCTGGATTGATAGTGGATTTGCCTAGCCTTTCCATTTCTTGGATAGCCATGAAGATTGTGGGTTTATTTCCTTGTTTTGTTGTGGTTGGTTCTCATGTTTCCTTAGCTCGGGTTGAGTTATTAGTCATAGAAAGCTTGGTTGGACAAATGCTCTGGAAGCCCAGAAGTAGTTGTGGGTTGAGTTACTAGTCCTAGAGTCTTGGTTGGACAAACACTCTGGAACTCGGCAACAGTCGTGGGTTCAGTTACTAGTCCTGGGAGCCCACTTGGAACAAATGCTCTAGAAGCCCTGGAAGGCTTGGATGGAGACCAATCTAATGATGGTTTTGTGATGTCCAACCGTGAGGTGGAATCACCCTTTGATGGGTTGAGTTGCATGGCATCTTGAAGCCCTGGATGAGCTTTGATTGATGTGTTCTATGAGATCCCACATTCACGCTTGGAATATGGCCTGGGGGTGAATGGTTGAAGAGGGATTTGGCTCAACAATTCTACGGTTGGGTGAAATGTGGAAGTCCCATCGCAAGCTTGGATTTTTCATCATTAATGAAAAGTTATTTCTACTTGTATTTCTATGTGCATTTTGATGTATTATATGTGGTCTATATGACTCTACTTTCATGAGTATTTTTGTTGTTACTATGTTGGTTATGTATGTGTTTTATGACAGTAGCCATGTGTGGCTCTCATCTTGTTTTTACTTGTAATTGAATGACCAATGTATCTATGACCTAATGGATGGAATGGAATTTGATGTGTTGAGGCATCAATGGTTCTTAGCAATTCTCGGTTAAGTATGTGACCCCTATCCTCAGAAATTGTATTTACACCTGTAGATTACACATTTGCAATATGTTTGACGAAATGTCCATTATGGCTAGTAGGGGTCTAGTTAAGGTCTTAAACAATTTTTTTCTCTAGTACTATCATTTCCATGTTATTTTACTGATTTGAATAGATGGTTCAATTTTGGGCAATGACCTAGGCTTTGGGCCTGAAAAAGTGGCTCAAATCTCAGAGTTGTTGGCATACCACTGATAAATTGGGTCTCTGGTCGCTAGCAGGCAAGGCTGTGAGAGTGACTATAGGGTTATAGTAACATGAATGTCTTGTCATGGGAGCAACTTTGGGTTTAATTCATCTAAATGCTAGGTTAACTCAGGGGTTAGGCACCTGGCATGGTAGATTAGCTCCTAGGGGTCCTGAAGCACTTGAGGGAGGTCTCTTGTTGTGTTTCCATCGATTCCATTTCCTTAAGGTTACCTGAGAGGTTGAATCATATCATAGTAGCCTCTCATCACATGTTTACCCCAGCTACCCGGTTGCTTGGGTAGATGTGGGAGGAGGGTGTTATAGTACATGCGCAAGATGTGCATGATCATCTATTTGACGACCCCTTTTTGGCCATCAGTTTGGGGGTGAAAGATCATCGACTTAGTGAGCTTGGTATCCAAAAATGACCAAAGGCTTGAGCATAATGCACTTAGGAACCGGTTGTCCTGATCTGAGATAATGGACTGCGGGATCCCAAAGTTTACCCATACTCATTCAAAGAAGAGTTTGGCAGTGGCTTCTACTGAGATACTCTTCTTGCAAGCCGATAGAATGTTCATCTTAAATAATTTGTCGACAACCACCAAAACACAGGGATTTCCATGCTTGGTATGAGGAAGGCCTAACATGTAATCCATGGAAATGGATTCCCAAGGCTGGCTAGGAGTAGGCAGAGGAGTATACAGGCCTTTATTCTTGATTGTAGGTTTGGCAACAGCACAAGTAGTGTAGCATTTGATGTACTTCCCAACATCTTGTTGAAGGTTTGGCCAGTAAAAATACTTCTGTAGTATTGTCGCTATCTTTTATACCCTAAAATATCTAGCGATTTGACTGTATTACATCTCCCAGATCATGTTGCCATGCTCACTTGAAGGTACATAGAGGTGTCCCAGGTGGCATAATAACACGTCCTGGAGGTTAAATTCGAGAACTTTCTTACCTTACAAGAGGATCTAGTATGTGGTGCCTAATTATGAATCACTCTTGTAAAGATGTGGCCATTATGAAGTCTCGTCTCCACAAGAGTCGAGCATAGTGATCAACACCATGACCGGTGGTTGGCTGAGGCGATCCCCAAAATTATTGGTGCTTCCCTTCTTGTACTTAATGTTCAAACGGAACTACTGCAAGTATGTTGACCATTTCTGATGGTGATCGTTCTGCAACTTTCCTTGTGTCTGTATGGCTTGCAGGGGTTGGTGGTCTGTGTGCATGACCATTTCCTTACCCGTAATGTAATGCTTTCATTGTCGGTGGGCCTGCACAATGGAATACATCCCTTTGTAATAGGTGGAATACTTTTAGACTATGTCTGAATGTTTCTCACTCTGATATTTCATTGGATGCCCTTGCTGGGTAAGAACCGCACCAATAGCATAGTTAGAGGCATATGTCTCAATCTCAAATGGTTGTTGCAAATCTAGTAATGGGAGCACTAGTGCAGAGCAGAGGCAATACTTAAACTTAGTAAAAAAAAATTGTTGGGATTCGGACCAAAAGAACTTTGCTTTCGCTCCACCCTTGGTTACTTGACTCAAAGGCCAAGTGATATGAGAGAAACCCAACACAAACCTGTGGTAGAAATTGGAAAGACCCATGGATTTGCGGAGATATGTAAGAGTGGTTAGGGTTGGCCAATATCGAATAACTTGTATCATGGTTGGGTCCACATGCACACCCCACACATGAATTATGTATCCCATATATTGAACCTGGGTCATACCAAAAGTGCATTTCTCCAAAGCGGCACACAATTTGTGTTGATTTGGAGGACCTATCGAATAGAGTGAAGGTGCTCTTCCCAACTATGGCTAAAGTTCAAGACATCGTCCAAATACACTACCAAAAATGAGTTGGTGAAGGGCCGCAAGATGTCACCCATCAGCCTCATGGAGGTTGTGAGGGCATTCGTCAACCCAAAAGGCATGACCAATCATTCAAAGTTCCCTCCTTAGATTTGAAGGCAATCTTCCACACATCGGAGGGTTTGATTAGTACCAAGTGCTAACCAAACTTCAAGTTAAAATTGCTAAAATATTTGGCGCCCTTAAGCTAGTCCACAGGTCATCAATCTGTGGGATAGGATACCTATTTCAGACAGTGATCTTATTCAACAATCAATAGTCAATACAGAGTCTCCAACTCCCGTCTTTCTTATGTACCAACACGATTTAGCTCCCATAGGGTGATGAACTTGGCCTAATGTTCCCTTTCTGCAACAACTCCTGAATTTTCCTCTTGATCATTGTTCTCCATAATAGAGCGTCGATAAATTGGTTCGTTGGGTAGCGGCACACCTTGGATCAGATCGATGGAGTGCTTGACCTAATAGTGTAAGGGTACCCCTATAGGTGAGGTGAAGATGTCCCTATACTCCTCCACAACCTTGTCCATATGTTATTGTCATGTGGTAAAGCCCTGTTTGGAGATCGTGGATGTGGCCATAATCTTCTTCTTTCTCTGAGGGTGAATCATAAGGAAGAGAAATTTCCCATTCTGGGAAATGATCTTACTGCATTGCTTCATAGATATCAAAGAGATGGCAATAGGTAGTGCTACCTTTAATATCCTTTATAACATATTTCCCAAAGTAATAATAACAATGTGAGTCCTAGGCTCATACACAACATGACGCTTCCACAAGTATTGTTGGCCTAATAATACATCACAAACTTCAAGATGAGAAAAATCACACAGTACCTCATATGTGAATGGCTTGATGTTGTAAGCAAGGTGGCACTGTTGGTTGATGAGAAGATATCTTCCTTGGTGAAGCCACCCAATGGTGTATGGTTGTGGGTGTAGTGGGGTTAATAGGCCTACCTGCTTCATGACCTCTACTGAAATGTGGTTTGTTTGGCTCTCGTTGCCGAAAATGAACTACACCGAAAAACCCTTCACCCACATCTATGAGTGGAAGAGACTCCATTAGGGGAGTTTTAAGGTCTAAAATGGGCCTCCTAAGGAAATTATAAAATAATAGTGGAAATAATAAAATAATATTAGATTACATCATCAAATTTTAGAGGGAAAAAAGAAAAAAACTATTTTTTCAACTCGTATTTTCAACTTATCTCCCTATGGGTTTACTCAAATTTCAAGCAGAAACACTCATTGGATGCATAATTTGATTCCTCATCCAAGGATTACCCATGTTGCATACTTTTGATAGACCCTGCCACACAAAAAATGAAAAATACATGAAAAATGTGATTGCAATCACGTGTTTTCATGTATTTCTCATTTTTCATGTAGTAGGGTCCATCGAAAGTATGAAAAATGGGTACTATTTGGATGAGGAATTCAATTTTGCATCCAACGAGTACTCCCCCTTGAAATTTGAGTAAAACCTTAGGGAGATAAGTTGAAAATACGAGTTGAAAAAGTAGTTTTAATATCTTATTATCTTTTAATCATTTTACTTTTTTACTCCAAAAATGGTGAATCATCCCTCATAGTTGACATCATCATCCTGATTCCTATTGGTTCTTATAAATTCTATTTTGGTTGTACATTTTTCTTAAGAGGCCCATTTTAGACCTCAAAATTCTCATAATGTCCCCCTCCTCTAGAAATTCGAAATCAATATTTTGTATCTTGGTGGTGGCAACAGTGGAATTGGGCTCTACATCAATAATATGCTTCCATTTGTCATTCCCCTTGTCGAATCTCACTCAGAGTCAGAACATGCATTTGATTCTGAACCCTTCAACTTGGCCACCAGTGATTGCTTGACTCGACACTCACTTGTGTTATGAGTGGGGATCTTATGGAACTCATACCATTTTCTTGTGTCCTTATTTGTCTTCATGGTGTTGTTCTTTCCTTGTAGCATCAGCAGATTGTCCTGGGTCACCCCACCTTGGCTTTGTCCTCTATTTTTCAGTTTGGTGGCACCTTTCCCTTGCTTCAGATTCGCATATCCAAAGTATTGTTTCTTTTATTTAAATTTTTGCTCGACCTTGACAGTGTATTGATAGGTAGCATCAAGTGAGGAGATTTCTAGTAACTCCATCTCATTCTGGATGTACTTGTGCAGATAGTCGCAGTACTTGAGTACCAAATTCCACTTACAATCCTTGATACCCAACTTCATGTGAAGGGTATGAAAAATATTTGTGAACGGTGACATGTCTTGGTCCCTTCCATGCTGCAACATGGTCCACTTTATGTATTTATCTTCATAAGATCGACAGGGTAATATTGTTCCTTGATGGCATCTCAAAAATAATTCCAAGTGGGTGAGGCTGAAAACAATGAAGGTTCTCTCTCGTCCTTTTGTTCAGAGTATGTTTCCCACTAGTCCTTAACATGGGGGGCAGCTTTGAGGAGTGTGTTAGCACCTAAATCTGCCTTAGGCTGAAAGAAGGCAAAATTCAGGGTAACCACAAACTACGCTCAGTCTGGTAGCTAGCCCTACCAGAGCAGGAGAGGGCTCTCTCTGAGTCACACTCAGTGAATGAATGAATGAAAAGGCCTGAGATGACTTACAATGAACTATTTGTCTTAGGCTAGTAAGTGAAAATGAAAATAAGAAGTGATTTTTATGAATGACTATGTTTCTGGGATGTTATGGGACCATTGGACCTCAATGAACAGAGAACTTAATACAAAGGCACGGATTATTTCGTGAGGCAAGGTAGGCGGAAAGCCTAGCAATTTAGTTTTAAGATAGTGCGGAATGGAGAGATTGATTGAGAGGGTGAAAAGGGCATGGACAACATGAATCCTTTGCAACATAAGAAATGAACACTGAACATGAAATTTTCCCACAGGCAGAGCAATAAAATTGAATTCTACCTTAGCTAACTTAGAAAATTTCAATGGAAATGAATATGAAATGAACTATGAAACATAACAAGATACATATGAAACATAAGAGACACATTTTCTACACTCACAACCACATGAATCTCATGAAACAGAGCCACTGCCTTTCACTAATCCTCTGTAAAAAATAATACAATGCAAAAACAGAGTTTCTTTCCCACAGTCTCCCAGAAGTTACAAGCAAACCTACCCTTTGCAAATGGTTTGCATACAATATATAGAATGTGCCATGAATAGATAGAACACCCAAGGGTTGGGGAGTTACTCGAAACATTACAAACTGAAGGTGGAGAGCCAAACAGCAGCTATAGGTGCAGCGCCACAAACATGACAAATGGCTTCGTGGCCTTTTGCCTTCCTTTGCCACTTGGATAACCGACCATCTAGAGTGAAAATACTTATAAAACTGCCTTAGGTGCCGAAAAAATGAAATGCATATGAGTGGTCCCACTTACAAAAAGTCGAGAAGCGAAATTTCGCGAAATGAAGGCATTCTGGCCTTTTTTCCTATATGCACTACGCCCCTTTCTTGTATGTGTCGTGCCACTTTGAGGCCAGTTTTTAGGCACTCTTCGGAGTCAAAAATGTGCCCAAGTGGGCTCGTTGGAAAGCCTGTCCTATCTACTTTCCAACCCAAGTGGAATTTTTGAATTTGGAGCGCATTTACCCCTCCAAATCTTCATTCTCCCAAGACTGCTTCCTGTGTGTCAAAATAGGGGCAGTGAGGCCATTTTTGAGTGTATTTTGCCCTTTTGGTGGCCAAGATCTTCTCCAAATTTCTTGCTCCCAGTGCCAGTAATTTTTATTTTGCATGCCGAATCCAAAAACACAAACCATTTCTCATTTGGAGCTCCCAATATTATGCGTATAGAGAAAAAACCTGTTTTTGTGCCAAAAATTTGTCATGTGACAAGAATTTTCCCAAATTCTTTGAAACTTGGGCTGGAGGTCCTATATGAAGTGCTATGCTATGCCAAGGAAGCTTCAGCCAAGATTCGAATCCAATCTTGCTCTTTTTCCTTTTTTGCTTCCTTTGTTGCTTTGCTCAATTTAGCCTTCAAGCTCCTTATTCGGGCCTTTGCACTCATGTTCCATGCCCTGTAATGACAAGCCATCCTCCTCAGTATGGCTTTGTCCTTGTTTGCCTTCTCCATATTTTTCTCCAAGTGTAGATTGACCTAATCCAACCAAGACTCATGGTCATTGTTGATCTCTTGCTCGAAAGTAGTGAGCTCGATCCCTCTCTGCTCGACAGCTTGTCGATTTTAACGAATGCTTTGCAGCTCCATGATCGTCTGTTGGTCCTCAAGTTGTTTGTTTCTCTACTCCAGATACTTGATGACCCATCTATCCCTCTCGAAATTTAGTATCAAGTCCTTGATCTCCGTGTCCTACTCCTGAATGGTCATCCTAAGTTTGGCATTTTCTACCTCTGTCTCTTCATTCGGAATGAGGATGACATCGATCTCCTATGCACCTGATGGCCCCTCATCATGCAGGAGCTCCTTGCCCTTGTCCAATACCTGTGTAGTCGATGTCGAAAGCGAGGCCCCTTCCACCCCGGGTGGAAATAACAATCGCTTTGCAGCTGCAAATAAGTTCCTACTGCCTTTCTGATATGTCACCAAAAATGGCATGATTGTGGCCTCATGGCGCTCATGCTGATAAGAAGGACCACCCAACTCCTGCTCGAGCTCTGATAGTACCTGTGGTGTGCTAAATAAGTCACAGGAGATGAAGTCCTCCCAAGCAATGCCCTGCAATCCCAATTGATGATCTACCAAAATCCGAATGAAAGCGAAGTGATAGACACTGTTAAGTTGCTGCTGAGGGGTCTTATGCAGCATGAAGGTGTTCATCCTCTCTATATTCCTGCATATGAAAAACGGGAGGTTCATCCTCCTCACCCTAGTAAAGTGCATGAGAAAGTGGCATGATAGGCATACAATCTAGAGAACCTCCCCTCACAGCTGAAGTATTTCATGATCAATCTCATGAGCGGAGCATACTCATTCTTCAAGTATCTGAAGGGAAATACTCTTGTGAGCTCATTCAAGAATCTGGTTTTGATGTAAGGCTCATAGAGTTGCCTTTCCACCTTCTTCTTCTTATGCCACTGCTCCCCAACATTTGGTATACCTATTGCCACTGATATAGTTTCGGGTGTCAATGTGAAAGTCACCCCGACCAAGGTAGATTGACCTCCATGTAGATGAAGCACAAATAAATGGGCCAACTCATGATGAACTCTGACATTTGTCACCCTTTGACAAAATTTGAAACATGATAAGTACTGGAAGGATGACATGGCAAGAGGGCATTCTTGTAACTCGGTGAGGGTAGTGGGTTCATCCCTGACATGTTTGCCACTCTTGTGGTGTCTCCTGGGAGCCTGCTCTTCTAAGGATGAGTCACTCTATGTCTCCCTCTCATACTTGGACGACTGTTGTGATGACATGACTGCAATGTGGGTTGTGATTAGGCTGCCCCTTTAATGATGGTGTGAGGCTGGGTGCCTTTGTAGTATCTGTTACCAAGGGGAACAATGAAACAGGGATTGTTAGGAAGGGAGTGATGAAATGGGAATAGGGGTTATAGGGAGAAATTTGTTAGGGATGTGGGAGGAGTTTGGGATTTTTGATGGGGTAGGGTTTGGGGTTTCTATTGAGCAATAGGAGGAGGGGAAAGCGAATATGAGTTTGGTAGTGTTAGGGCAATGATGATAGGGAAAAATGGCATAGGGGAACAAGGGAAAAAGATAAGGAAGGGAAAAGGGGACCTTGGCATCAACAATACAATTGCACAACCCTAGCAAAATGGTCTCTTAGAGTCTTTACATGGTTGCTTTAAGAGTTTTGTTTCATTTCAGTCATTGGTCATAAAAACCACCATATCTTTAACCAATTTGATGAACAAGTGAGTTAATAGAGCCTACCTTGCAAATTTATGTGCTTCAAAAAAAATTTGAGTGAGTTTCACAAAACCCAGTGCGTCGCAACCTGGGTATGCGTCGTGCCCATTATAAGTTTGAACTGTGGGCAGGGGTTGTGTGCGTCGTTCCCTTTGTGTGTCACGCCCCTACCTATGTGCCACGAGCCCGTTATAATTTTGAACTGTGGGAGGGGGCTGTGTGCACCGCACCTTGTGTGTGTGCGTCGCGCCCTACCTGTGTACGTCGCGCCCTGAAAACCGACTCCAACTTGCTCCAAACGCTCACCAACGCACTCCAATCACTTTGCAATGTCTCCCAGTGGTTTTGATTTCCACAATGCCTTTGATTTTGGTGGAAAACTTGTATATAAAGCCTTGGGAGAGATGAGTTTGATTTTTGCCTCTTCAAAAACCCATTTTCTAATGTTGTGTTGTGGCACTTTTTCACTCACTTTAGAACACACTGATTTTCACTTTCCCTTTGAAATTTTAGCTCAAATGACGAAATTTTCGGCACTCTTTGCAGGGATTGCAAGACAGGACATGTGGCCATGGAAACCATGACTGCATCTGAAAAAATCACTTGACGACTTTTTTTTTTTTTGAAATTTTTTCCATAAATGACACTGTTTGACTTTTCTTCAAAACAGAGTTTGAAGAAGAATTGGAGTCTATCCATATGACGATGAAGCTTTCTGAACCATAACTGTGTAAGGGCCTCACTCTGGCCTACATGGCTCTACTGGACATGTTTCAAGTACCAAATTGATGAATTCCTAGACCTAGACCTCGAAATGACCTTTGTCCTTTAAAGGACCAGACCTTGACTGTCATGGACTTTGATGGACAAAAGACCTGAGCCAACAGGAGCCAGACATGAGACCATAATGACCTTCTCCGTCAGATTATGGCATGCCCCTAGTGGAATGCAACTGGGAGAATGGAGCGGGACACCTAATCATGAAATGCATAAAGAGTTTTGATCTCTGACGAAGGACTGACCAGACTGACTCTAACATTGGCTCCAATGGGGGATGGTAGCTCCTTGGAGGTGCCAAGGACAGTAGATCTCTGGAGGAGCTAGACAGTGCCTTCGTCCATTGGGTTATGGAGTCATCATTTTGATAAATAATACCGGACTCTGACTCATTTATGAAGCTGAAATGACCAAAAAATTGACTCAAACTTGACATTAAAATGACTTACAGACTAATTTGAACAACTCTAGCGAAACTAAAATAAAATGGTATTTACAATGACATTGGAAGCAGTGTTCGATAACTTAGAAGTGGTACCGCTTGAGCAGCCAACCATTGATCAGCCCTCCTGGACAATCCTCTCTATTTATTTCCTTAAGAAGAAAAGCATTCTACCCCCGATATGCTGCGATCTTGAAAGGACCTTTCCAAAGGTTCTCGAACTTACCGTGCTTGCCTTTCTCCTCATTTCTTGCATCCCACTTCAGCACTACCTCATCCACCTGAAATTTATCCACCTTTGCCTTTCTATCATAAATTTTCTTGATTTTCTCCTGCAATTTGGATGTGTTCTTGAAAACTTCTTCTCTGGTCTGCTGCAAGTGGAACATTTGATTCAGCCTCCTTTGCATGGGATCTTCTTCACTGCCGGCCTCCTGAAGAAGTTTGACAACCGGGGCAGCGAGAGAGGAAGGAAATATTGTATCAACTCCATAAACCAGCTCAAACGGTGACGTACCTATGGACTTCTTCTGGCTGACCCGATCTGCCCAAAGCGCATTTACCAACCTTTTATGCCAGCTCTTCTTGTTCATTTCCAGCAGCTTCTTGGTTATGTTGACCAATGATTTGTTTGAGGATTCCGCCTACCTTGCCTCATGAAATAAACTGTGCCTTTGTATTAAGTTCTTTGTTCATTGAGGTCCAGTGGTCCTATAACATCCCAGAAACACAGTCATTCGTAAAAATCACTTCTTATTTTCATTTTCACTTACTAGCCTAAGACAAATGGTTCATTGTAAGTAATCTCAGGCCTTTTCATTCATTCATTCATTGAGTGTGACTCGGAGAGATCCCTCTCCTGTTCTGGTAGGGCTAGCTACCAGGCTGAGCGCGGTTTGTGGTTACCCTGAATTTTGCATTCTTTCAGCCTAAGGCGGATTTAGGTGCTAACAGAGTGCAAAAGTAATATTTTCCCAATTGGAAAACTCATGAACCAAAAAATATCATTCCAATATATTTAACCATCTATCAATGGTGTTTGCATCTATCTGGCCTTCAAATATGAGAATGTCAAAGTTAACTTGTACCTTAAAGGGAGTGGTGCCTCTAGAGTGGTTGTTGGATGAAGCTATGTCACCTGTGGGTAGTCGTTGAAGGATTTGGGAAAATTTTTCCATCATCGCTTTCCTTTGTCACTTGAGAACTTCTTTGAGGAATATTTTGAAAGGATCTCCTGCTTCCTCATCTTTCTTTTCTTCCACCATGGGAGCTCTTCAGGGTTTGCGAGGTTGGTCTTGCAAAGATTCAACTAGTCCGATCCCTAACTCCGTATACTCTGACCTCATTAGGGGCATGCAAAGAAAAATAGAGAAATAGCAGACTGTTATGATACCACTAATACCGACTTATGTAGGAATGCAACAGAACATAGATACAAACATAATCATAGAGATATAGCAGAAATTAAAATTCATTTAATTAACATCAGAGAACTGAAATATGCTTACATACATAATGGAAATAAACTAGCTCGGGTGATGGTAGCTTATCTCTTAGAAGAGATGTGGTGGCTACATGCCTTCAAACTTTGGTATAATGAGGCTCAAGGGCCTTTTTATTATTGAACAACAAAGGGAAACCCTAAACAACCAAAACCATAACCCTGGGAGATGGAACGCCAAGAGTTTGTAGGCCCCGTTGGGGTTAGTTGGGCAGCTAACTTCCCAGGGTCATAACTTGGCCATATGATCTCAGTTTGGTACATACGATATCTCATTAGAAATATCAAGTACTAAAAGATTTAGGCTTGCAGCGAACCTCAAAATAATGTCATTTAGGGGGTCAAAACAACTCCAGAAGTTCAAGACCCGAAAAACTACTAAAAATAGTAAATGTTGCTATAATCAAGGAAACTGATGAAACCAAATAAGGGTCTTAGTGTAATAGGCAGGTGGTAACCAATATACTCCTGGATCAGTTAATGGCAATGATAACTTTGCCAACATGTGTGTTTCTATTTGATTTATTGTCATTTGATTATTATTCCATTATACAACTCTGTTTTTTTTTTGCTATATTTTTTATGTACTCTGTGATAGGTAATGTTGTATATAGGAAGGTATACGA
Source organism: Pinus taeda (assembly GCA_000404065.3). Classification (NCBI taxonomy): domain Eukaryota; kingdom Viridiplantae; phylum Streptophyta; class Pinopsida; order Pinales; family Pinaceae; genus Pinus; species Pinus taeda. The sequence continues at coordinate 221,908 of APFE030999953.1, forward strand.
AAATTTATGAATACATAATAAACATTGTTGAAAAATGTTTTTGTTCCCTGCTATGCATAATCGTTCTTCATACAAAAAATACATTTTACCTAAATTACATAAAATTGCAAATAAAAGCACCATTGTTCCACTCTTTATAAGCAATAGCAAATGTAAAGTTTTCAATAGTGTTAGGAACCTTTCTTTTAGAAATATTTTACAGCCTCAATGGTTCCTGAATAGTTCTCCACAAATACTTCCTCCTTTCGAAAAATGAAAAAATTCTTTCCACTCCAAAACTTACCCTGTCTCCTTCGAATCTAATATATCCATCCATTTTACATAAATCAAACAAAATAGTAAACTAATTAAAGTTAAGAAACTACATGTCCTCACATATTCTCGTAGAATCCTTGTCCAAGTGTGGAGGTGCTTCACCACACTTCCTTATCTCTGCATAATCCTTCATTTTGTATATATTCACGGTTCTATGCACTTATTCTTCTGCGCAACTAAATCTATAAAAGTTAATATATATATATATATATATATAATAAAATAAAAATAAAAAATAAAAATAAAAAAAGTGAAAGAAGAGTGAGATGCACTAGCAGTAGCTATGATACTGTTAATGTCAATGTTGGTGCTCTGAAATATTCTTTCACACCTCTGTACTCAGCATTAGCATCATTGAACAAATCAGTAGCAATCTCAGGCATATCAATGTCACAACACTCACTAATGGATAGTAATTCAAAAAATTAGCTTTTTTTGTCCATGCCTCAACTCCACATATTAAATTATCTTTATGCGCATTGGAGAGGAAGAAAGCATGACTCGATATAGTCCCTAATTCTTAACAAACTCCCACACACCCTTTCCGTCACACTCCCCCCACAACCTTTCTACTTCCTACACAAATTAATTACAAAGTCTAATTTAACATTGACTATTGCAAAATGAAATATGGGGTTTTTCACAATGCTTTGAAAAATAAAACCCATAGTTTAATGTATTATGAGATCCTACTTTCAACTTTAGCAAAATAATTTCTTGTATTATAAGTCCTAATTGTTTTTAGAAACTAATTAAATTTATTATTAAATAAATTTGATTGCATCATAAAGTTAAAGTTAAATTTGATTTGTTCATATTCAATGTTTCATTCTGCGGAGCTTTCCTTGTGCACAACTTTTTCTTTTATCTTAACTAGAATATTTAATGTATTATGGATCAATAATTCGACCTTGGCCTAATCAACCGAAATTACAAGGATTTCTAGATCTATATATCTTTCTGCTCCTAACAACCCTTTAAGTTTTTGGAACTTAATGGTGGATCGAATCGATGCTTTAAGAATACAAAGAGATTCCATTTAACACAAAATGGAGTGATAAGCGATCCCCGAGCAATCGCATCGGAGGAAAGTTGTCGGCAGTGTCAGATTGTTGACCTGGGATTTTTGCGATGCGAAGGGTCCCCAAGAGATAAGGTCCCTTTATACTTGAGCCTTTTAAAATTGCATATATATTAATCTCCCATATTTATTTTCCACCATGGGACAGTCTTGGCTCGAAACTCGAGATATCACCTTTATCAGCATCGGGGATCGGCTCTGCCTCAGGTCTCTTTGCAACCCTCCACCTCTGTGGCTGATATGCGATGTCAGACTTTAGATTTTTTGGGCTCTTATGTATAGTTTTTCGAGTCCGCACCCATCGGCCCTTTGTAAAGCTCTTGGGAACCGTTATGAACATATTTACCAAAAAGTGTTCCTTTCCACCGGATTTCTGTCTTGGCTCTTTTACCGAGGTTCTACCTTTATCGGCATCAGGGTTCAGCATGTTCCTTAGTTCTCTTTGCAACACTCCGCCACTGTTGTCGATATGCGATTTTAGCTAGCGGACTTCAAAAATTTTGGGCTCCTGCGCATAACCATTTCGGGTCCACACTCGTTGGTCCTTCGTAAATCTCTTGGCTCTGTCCAGCCCCGATCCTGATTGTTCACCTTTTGTAATAAACTTCTGCCATTGGTCTATTTTTATTTGATCCGGCGGTTCTCTCCATTTTCGAACTTCATGTTTTATAGGCTCAGGCTCAATACCACATCGGGTTTGCACCCATTCGCCCACCGTTGAAGCTCTTGTCTCTACCAATCTTCGAACTCTGATTTGCTGACCTATGTGTTGGGTATCCACCATTGATCTATTTTGGATAGATCTGAAGATTCCCATATGATTCGGGTTATTGCCACACCCATGGGTTTTCCACCCAGTAAAGTGGTTTCCCTTCCATCCACCACTGCTTCTTGTCCTCCTTTTGTTGGGTTTGGAGCCCAGCTCACAATACAATTTGCCACTACTAATGCTGCCCAAGAACCTGCTCTTTGTTAGAAACCCACCCCTCCACTCCGTTAGTTTCTGCGCTCTTTCCCGAACAATGACCCTTGGTCTTTTCCAATGATCGGTGCCAGAAGTTCTATTTGGTTCAGTTTTTGCTGGATCTAGACCTTTGTTTGTTGAGGTCCAACAGATGCTCGAGACATGTTTTGCTTGGCTCATTGTTGTTAAGCTATGGAATGGCAGTCCACTCGGGTTCATCTGCACTTCTTTTTAGAAACCCCTGAGTCATATAGCATCCCTCGTTGGCTTTAATGTCTGCCTCTTTATTTGAGGTGCGGAGAATGTGAAAGAAAGAGGAGGAGGTGAAGGAACTCAGCAAGCCCCGTATCCTTTGAAGAGTGTTGTTGAGAGTCGAGTTGCTTAGATGCTCATATGAGTTTATTGTATTTATCAAGAGCTTTGAATCTGCAAAGACCTGGAGGGCTATGTTACCATGTTCCTGGGCAATCTAGCAGCCTTTAAGAAGCCCTAGGATTTTGGCTTGGTTGTTGGTACTCTTTCCTAGACCCCAACTGTATCTATCTATATAGGAGCCATCCTGGGAGTAGACCACACCACCAGCCCTAGAGATCCTTGGGTTGCCTTTAGAGGCACCACCGAAGAAAACAGTTACCTTTCCCTATTTCCTCCACCAATATTGGAACTCTGCATCTTGTGTTCTGATGCGCCAAGTAGGATTGTATGTGGGCCGAGCAGGAACTTCTTTGTTAACTCAGGCCAGAAGGGTGCCCACCCAGCTTCGCTCTTCCTTTATAAGAGTGTCATCTAGCTTATTGGGGTAGTTCCCTAGAGCTTCCATTAGGGCCGCCTTTGCTTTGGCAAACACCAACAGGGCAGAAGACGATACATTGTTGAAATTCCAATTATTTCGGGCTAGCCATAGCTTCCAACAAATGAACTTGGGAATGGAGTGCCAGATCCGATTCCATAGAGAATTTTCTCTAAGCGCCCTAGGGTATCTGTTGGTCCATGTGGAGAAGAGTTCCACTACTGTGCACTGGATGGGGGTAGGTGCATCTAGACCTTGAAGGGTGAGGGCCCATACCAATTGTGAAAAGGCACAATTTACAAAGAGATGGTCTATGTTTTTGGAAGCCGATCTGCAGAGAATGCACCAGTGTGGCCCTATAATGCCTCTGTGGGCTATATTTCACTTGTCAGCACTTTTCGATGAATAAGTAACCAAGTGAAGAAATTCACTTTGGGTATACCATAAGTGTCCCCTGTGCGTTGCCAAATGGAGGGGTTGGGGACTTGATTTTGCATGGGTTGCAAGGCTGCATAGCCAAGCGTAGAGGTGTGTACTCTTGTCTTACCCCATCTCCAAAGATCTGGTGTGCAGAGGTTGATTGGTGTCGAGCCCTTCAACTTGTCTAAGAGGACGTGCCTTTGTTGTAGTAAATGTGCTAGCAGGATTGTGGAAGATCCAACCTTCCCAGTTCCCATGGCTATCCTAGATAGAAATGCCAGCTAGACTGTGCAGTCCTTGTTGAGAGAGCCAACCATGGAGATCAACTAACTTCGTTGTGTGTTCAAGGCAGGGATTACCCATAATTTTATCTTGCCACATCGTAATATTTGCTCCAAACAATGTAAACTTTGAAACGGGAACTGATACTATTACCCGTTTCGTAGAGATAGCAAAAAAATGACCCGATTTTCAAAAGTGGTGATGCAGAATACACATGTTTTTTTTAGAACGTGGTTTTTGGAACTTTAATTTTTTTTCATGTTCAAGGATGAAATCAAGTTTTAGAATGGTAGTGATTTTCATGTTGATTTTAAAAAGTGAGTATTCTGCATCACACCTTTTTTTTAAAAGACCTACTTTTTGACTTTTAATTTTCTAGTGTGTGAAATGTGAAAAATTATTTTCTAAATTTGATAGTTTCTGAAGTCGTCATCTTATTCATATTTTCTTGTTCTCTATCTTAATTTTTTTTTTAAGGGGGTTTTTATTGTTTTGCGTTTTTAAATTAGAAAGTCGATAGTTTGAATTTTAGATAATCTATATATTTATACATCCTTAATTAATTTTTCAATCCACATGAAATAATTGTTTCTAAAAAACAACATTTTTTAACAATGGACATAAAAATAACCATTTTTAATATAAATATAACAAAAAAACTAAACGTTTTGATAATTTTTTGCTAGAATTAACATGTCAAAATCACAATTTTTATACAACAATATTAACTAAAAATGGTCAA
>APFE030999970.1:0-19834 GCA_000404065.3 Pinus taeda
CTTCTCCATTAAGGTTGTGTAAAAAAATTCTTATGACCACATATAGTTATTCCACATTCAGGTTCTCATCAAAGGCACGAAATATTTCTATGTTTCTCTAAGTTGGGTTGTCATCTTACCCATTGAATCTAGGCATAATATTAAGGTAATCTTAGGGCATGACACTTGAGGGTTGAGGTAGATCAAGACTTTAATTTTTTTATCAAAATATAAATACCATGATCCCTAGAAGGGCCATTTTAATTTTTCTCTCACAATAAAGTAATGTGTAACACACTATAAGAAATCTCAGGGTATTGAGTGCTATCTTTTTATTTAGCTTTTTTTGGGTTTGAATTTTATGATTGTGTACTCCATTGCTTAATGTTCATTTGTTTATGTGACAAGAGATCCAGTTTGATACACTGATTTAATTGCCAAAATGATAAATGAATTAGTATATATAATATATATATATATATATACCTAAGTTTTATCTTATTCTACTTTTTTAATTCCCTTTTCTTGATAAGTGAAAAGATATGTTCTTAACAATTAAACCTAGTCAATAAGCTAACAGCATACATATTTATACCATTTATAGTGAGTAAATGATCATTACTAATAATATAAAGAAACATTACAAGTAACACAAAAAGGAACGTTATCAAATGGAGATGATATTATGAGGTTATGCAATGTGATCCCTGTGACAACGAGTCTACTCACCATGGCTATGTGAATGACAATAGCCTCAGAGAAAACAGAAATTGAGATTGAAGGCAATTAAAATCACTATTTGGGAACTTTGGATGTTGAAATCACCTTAAAAGAACATTTAAAATGATTTTATTTATTTATTTTTTAAACAATTTTTTATATTGTTTCTAAAGAGACAATTGTTTGAATTATGGACATATAGTCTCTATAGAGAGAAAATATTGACAAGATGTTTTTAATGTCGACTACTATCTCTAAATAGACAAAAATGTAATTGTCTCTTTAAAAAAATACAAAAATGAAAGTGCCTCTAAAAAAGAAATGAAATTGTCTCTAAATCCTGTTCCAATTAAATGGCACTCGGCGAAGTATCGGGATCGGATATTGTGTATGATCCAGTCCGTTTGCATCCAAACGGAACCTTGTTCGATCGTATTGACCTGGAAGACATATTGGACAGTGATAACAATAACGGACCTGGATATAACCTAGAGACTGGCTGGCCTTTCCACACACACGATATTCAACCCCAACCCGAAATAAGAATGCAAATGCGACAACGTGTGGCGGTTGGCGAAGAGACTTTTGTACGTCAAAACATGTTATTAGCTTCGTGCGTGATAGAATACTACCCTTCTGAGATATTTGACGAGAGCCATATGACTGATTACCTCAATTAATTGTGTCACTGGATTGGAAACTGTATCAGATTACCGCGAGATTTGAAAATTCTGTGGAAAAATTTAAATCTCCTTCGTCTAAATTGCCAGTACAGCGACGCAAACAGAAGACTGTTTCGTTCTGTGAAAGGATTCGTCAAACTGATTCATACCCGATTACGGCATTTCTCTAGAGCTGAACTGCCGAGCACAGATTCTGAAAGGGAACACACGGATACTGTGAACATCTGTAGGGAGATACTCAAGCTTGCGGAGATTACAGACTTCAGTGAAGAGGACGCGTTTTCTATTATGGCCATCCCGTCCTCCGCCGAGAGGTTGTGTGACAGCCGGAAGTACCATTTATTTTGTCGGCCAATACAAGAAAGACGTGCGTGCATCATCACATCTTGAATGATCCACCCACGCCTAGTGTCGACCTCATCCGCTGTGCAGATATTGCCTATACGTATTGTAGCGAGGCATTTGATCCATTGGCTGCTGGCTCCCCATTGTGCAAAGCATTGAAAGTTCGGATTGACCGTTTCTTGGATAGTAACAGTAGTTGATGAAGAATACAGTGATCGATCAGCCGCGCTAGAGAAGGTTTTGAAGATTTTGTGTCAGCTCTGCGCCAAATATGGTGCCCAGGTTGTTAGCGTTATAGCGTTGTACGGAAGGGTGGTACTCTGTCCGAATCTAATTCTGAACTATGCACTCTTGCATCCAGAAGAGGGGGAGGGTTCATTCAGTGGCAAACACTTGCTGTATGCTATGATTATGAATAAATACATCTTTGAAAGCACTGCCGCGCACGGTGTTGGTGTGTCGATGGATGACATCAAGGTTGTGTTCGATTTTGCTATGAGCTCTTTGCCTGGTCGTTACCTCTTCAACGGCCGTCCAAGGCTGAAGGAGTTGACAGACCAAGTGGTCGACACCATGCTAAATTTCCCACCCTGTCAATCCGTGCTTCAACGCTGGAATGAGAGGTACTCTACTCTCTTTTAGATTTCGAACCCTTTTGAACCTGTTCACTTTAATTTGAAAAGCATACTCTTAACCATAAAGGTTATTCAAATTATAAATAACACAAATAAATGTTTGCATTTTATTTGAAAATGTTTTCTTAATTCTTGCATGAGGTAAGTTTCTTGCAATTTATTTGATTGTTGATAATTATTTATTAATGCAAAAATGTATAGTTTTGAGAAACAATTAGTTATATTTCAAAATTATTGTACAAATTATTTTTCAAATATTTCCGTTGAGCATAATTTGAAGAACGTGGACTATGTTTTCTATTTTTTTTTAAGGGCGTTACAATATTTATGTCCGTCTATTTATGTATTTATGTTTGTACATTTTTTATAAAATTTAATAGTGAAAAACTAATTAAAATAAACATGATATTAAATATGTGTCCATGTTTTATTTCAGATCATCATAGAGAATGTTATGATGTATTTTCAAGAAAATAACAAAATGTAATACGTGAAAGTCCAAGAGCAATATAGAATATGAAAAGTCATTTAGTTATATATGGACAAAATACTTTTAAGAGAAGTCCAAAGGTAAACATATTAGAAGTCCAAAACGGTGATAAAGTTTTTAATCATAAAATAATCAGGTAATAATATATAGTTTAAAATATAACAAAAAAAAATTACTAGAATAAAATCTATTTATAAATAAGTTTTATTTTATTAAAAATTTTAATAAATATGTTTATTTTAAGGTAGTCAACTTTTAATTGTAATGAAAATAAACTATAAGTCTATAATTATATTCCTTAATAATTCTTATATAAATTAATTAAATAAGTATTGATTTATTTTAGTTCCTATCATTTAAGTACAAATTATATTTTTATAAAAATTGCAAATTGATATAAAAAATAGAAATTGTCATTTAGGAGTAAGAATTGCATAGGGTAGTGTGCACATTTACATTTTTTCTTCTACTTATTAAAGCAACATAGAACACATCAATAATGTTTTGCATCTTGGTAAATATACTTATTTGCATGGTGTTTCTATCCAATTTTATACTTATTAACAATGTTCTTATCCATTTTTTTTTTGCCAATATTTGCTTAATTATAGTGTGAAATAAATATGTTATTTATGCTAGTATTGAGTTATTTTCAAAGACTTTTATTTTGATTGGTTTTTCTATAAAGCTTAACAGTGAAAATCACTCCACAAATATATAAAATTGATGGCCATAAATATTGAAACTCGCTTTTTTGTGTGTAAAAAATGACCAAAAAAATATAATAAAACCTTCAAAAATTATTGACAACTCCCTCCAATTTTTGTGTGTCAAGAAAATACCCCAAAAATACAATAAAACCTTCAAATTATATTCGAATAATTTTTACAATAATTTTAAAATACAATTTATTTTTCAAAAATAAACATTATTACATTATTCAATAATTATCAACAATCAAATGAATTGCGAGAACAATCCCTTAAGCAACGACTAATCAAATATTTTCAAACAATACAGACATTTATTCGAGTGGGTGCTCTCTTTCTAGACAAATTTTGGTTTATGTAGATCTATCTGGTAATGTTGAGAATCGTGGGCTCTTCTTTAAGAATTATGCATATCAGCGTTTTAAATTTTTTAAGAGGAAGTAGATGCTAAATTTAATGTTAAAATAATATTTTAAGAAATTCTTAATAATATTTTTAAATTAAGAAATTAGCATGGTATATAAAACAATGTAATACTTAATGAGTTATAGTTTCTAAAATTTTTTCATATGAGACATTGACAAGTTATAAAAATATATTTACACACTCACAAGATAATTTATTTGTAAATAAAATGTTGAAATCCTTTTGAAAATTTAGGATAGAGATGTTATTTAATATGACATTTAAAAGTAAATAAAATAATATTGATATCAATAAAATAAAAAATTATGTTTATTTTTAACCAATGTAATACATAGTGTGTTATAGTTTTTTAATTTTTTTTCATATGCAAACATTAATTGATGATCCATATATCTAGACCTCATGTTTTTTTTTCCTTATTCAAATCCTTATTGGTCTCATCCTATATGTGATACCTTTTTGCACACTAACACCATCATTTGTATCATGTATCCAAGTGATGTACAAGATCATATGCCACTTGACAAGAAAATTAACGGAAGATCCACGTAACAGTGAGTATGATGCTCAACATTCTATGTTAAAACATACGTTCCTAATAGTTTTTCTATTTTAATAGTAGAAACTACTATTATTTTATTTCGTAATAGCAGAAACTACTATTATTCAATTACCTAAACTATAGTGTCAGGTTCTGATATCATACCACTAAGTCGCCATTAACAAATGACATGCACACTCATAAAATAGTAATTTTCAGCGTTGAAACTAAATCTCAATCTCAGTCAATAGATACCCATAGTTTCATATTACAAATTCAAGATTTGGTTCATTTAATACTTCTAAGTACACCAACTTCCTAAATATTTCTCATATAACAATACTAAAACAACATTGGAATCAAGTAAACCAAAACAAATTAAATCCCATAGTAATAGTAATCTAACTAGAATAAGAGTAATCCAACAAGAATTACTGAAAGGAGAGCACTTGCCAGTACCAATATTTTCGCTGCCCAACTTTGAACTGCAATCTACCAGTGAGTTCATCTCTTCAATAGGTGATCCCTTCAATAGGTGATCCCTTCAATAGGTATTTAATATTTTTCTTTCATGATAAAATTTCCTTTAGCAATTTCCTGCTTTTTTGGACTTTCTATACACTTGGTCAAGATTTTCCATAAAATCTAGTCTTTCTATCCCATGATGCTTTTATGTTTTATCAGCGTTTAGCATCTTTCTCCAACTAAGCAACTTAATGGAATTTTTTCTATCCGTTCCATTAATTTTATCTAGAGTTTTGTATAGATTTATTATCATGAAAGGATATTTCAATTTCATTTTCTAATGAGATATTTATTTATACTTCTTTGGCAAGAATATCATTTCCTGGGTGCCTCATTCACAGTACCTACATTCCATTAATTAATTTAATAAAATATTCATTTACATATGTATTCTCATATATTTCATGGATTCTTTGCCATTCTTTCTGCATAACTCAGTCTAACCAAAACAAGATTACAACAATGGAGGGATATTACACTTTAATAGATTCATTATAATTCAAGGTAGGAGGAAGAATTATGATTTGTTCATTGTTCAATATAGAGTTGACATGCAAAACTTAAAAAATATTAATAACAAAAATCATTTGAAGCATACACACATAAAAATAAGTAACATTTTCGAAAATACACACACACATATAGAGATGCTTTCTACTTCCAAATATGATAGAGCATGTGTTAACATTTTAATGTGTGGAGTGTGAATTATAGAATTTTGTAGATTTTTTCTACGCGTGAGCTAGCTCTGATACTATGTATAATTTTCTCTACAAATCATTTATCTCACTGATATCATGAAGAAATTTCACCTACAGATCAAACTGATATATGCAATGTACTAAAGCATAATACTAGATCTACATTTACCATAAACTTTGCGAAAGCTAATCCCATGAGCAACATCAAGCATGAACAAATATAACTGATAATAAGGAATAAATCACACATAACACATAATATATCACTGGGGAAAGCACCAACATAAATCCCCAACATTGTATTATTAATTAAGTGGAGATCCTCAACAACATACAAAAAGAATCAACTCAATAGCTATCTTGTTCTCTCTATAATTAGAAGATGAAAATCATGGACTACCTAGGCCTCAATAAATAGGCTATAAATTGGCCTAATCATACCTGCTACCACCTCAGGTCCAACTATGTAGTCATAGCAGAAAATAGATTCCTTCCTCGTGCAAGGAATACCTACTAGAAATATCCTAGCATCTGATAGTACACTCTCCCTCATCTGATCTCAACTGGGTCTTTGTCTGAACTACCATGCATAAGTTATTCATGAGAGAATACTCAATTATCTTAAAATAATAGTTGTCACATGCATGCAAGCATCAACAAACTATATCTCATTAATTTAACAACTTGTTAAATTAATCTAACTAGACTTGGCTAAGTTAAACTAAGTCAACTGATCCTCTCAATATAGAACTAAACCTTATCTTGTTCAATCAAGGGATAAATTCCTAAATCACGAGAGAAAATAATTGCATGATCTCACAAAGACTTCAAGTTTAATTTTCCATAACTAATTAACACATGGTGGTTAATTAATTAGTATTTTAAATTGCTTGTAAGACCAAATTCATTTTTATTTCCTATAGTTACACCATGGACTGCTAAAAATACAAAGGGAGCTAGAAATTCTATTTTTAGAAGTCTCTATTTCTAGTAGTTTCACCTCTCACCCAAGGTAGCCAAAATTCTCATTGGCCAAAGTACTATTTTTAGATAAGCCATTTTTGGTAGATCTATTTTTAGCACTTTCTAAATTTAGCATTTCTAGTTGCACATTTTTCAACACTCCCTCTCAACAAGAAAGGCTTCCTCTCAAACCCGATCCTATAACTCTTGAATGTTCTGCATGCAACACATCTACAAAGCGTGATTTCTCCAACAATAATCAGAACAAAAAAACTCCCAACTAGCGTCTCTGTTGGGCTAGAAACATACTTTGATGTTGAAGCTCTACCTACTACTAACAAGTGCTCCCTATCTAACCTCTAAGCTACTGCAACATCTCCATGCATCTCACACCATTGCACCCTTCTCTTTGCTACCCTACATTGTGCAACACACTTGTGCCTCTCACATTGTTGCATCTTGCATGCTTTGTGTTGTCCTGGGATTCCCTACACTGTATCTCTCTCTACCACTCCATCCACATCTATCTCTACTTAATCAGTCAGTTCCTGCTACTCCACATGGAGGCTCCCGTAGCAAGATCTCATCCAAGAGGTTAGTTACCTCAATGATCCTGCCCCTCCTCCTTAGGATGATCACTCTATATCACCCGACCTCCTACCTAGAGGTATGGTTGCATGTGATCCCTCTACCCACCTGGCTCAAAGATTCCCCTACTAGAGGTCTCTAGAGGAGTAGATGTCTATACTCGATCTCCACTCAACATCTCCTATTATGGCTGCTCCAGAATCTCCTGAAGCTGCTGTATCAATCGTTGCTCCTCCACAATCATTTGAGACCTCTTCTGGCACAGCATGTTGAGAGGTAATATACCCTCCTTCTCAACCACCAAGTCTCCATCAGTTGCCTTGCTACTCAAGGTTTTGCATGCATCCTGAACCTTAAGAGCATACAGGTTCTTGACCCGTGAACTGATCTGTTTCACCTATTTAGTGATGATGTGTCTAAGGTAAACCTTTCCCTTATTGAAGACTACATCATAGCCTTTGTCTTCCAGCATTGCAATCGACACCAAGTTTCTCTTTGGTCCTGGTACATGCTTGACATCGTTCAAGGTAAGGCAAGCTCTATGCTCCCTTTGAAAAATAACCGTGCCTTCACTTGAGACACTATACTTTTCATCATTACCCATCGCTATGAGTATCTGGAGATCTTTCTACTCCAAAGTACTGAGCAAAATCTTATCGCTAGTTATGTTGAAAGAAGCTCCACTATAAAAAAACCAACCACTTTCCACCATGGATGAAACCATGCATGTGAAAAGTGTGAAATCCAACTCAAACTCTGAAGCGAGTGCCTCACCTTCAGATCCTTCACCGAATCCCTTCTTGGATTTCCTTTGTGGACAATTTGCAGCAGAATCACCCACCTCATAACAACAAAAGCATCGCACTTTCGATTTATCAACCTTCTTCCCACCATTGGGAGAATTGGATTCGGAAAGAGAAACCTTCTCCTTCCCCTTCTTTGCCTTACTCCCTAAGGCACAATTCTCCTCATCCTCCAAGGATGAAGAACCATCTTTGGTGCTCCGTCTCATCTCCTCATGCATCATATCCGACCATAGTCATTCCCAATATGATAGTTTCTCCCTTCCATTAACCGAGTCATGGTAGCTATGCCATCTCTTAAGAAGGCCAAGGAGTGATAGACTCACCATATCATCATCAATTATCACAACCCCTACACTTGCAAGCTCATCACCACATGTGATGAGCTTGGTCAGATACATAGAGATCATCTCATCCTTTTCACACTTGATTTTTCAAAGTTTGTCCCTTAGTGCCAGCTTCCTCTGATCAATCTTATTCTGATATAAATATTTCAATGTTTTCCACATTGCAAATGGAGTCTCCTTCCCATGGAGGCTCAAGACAATGTGATATCACACACCCTCCAAGAGAATTATCCTAGCTCCAGCCACACACTTCCTCCCTTCCGCCAGTTGAGTAGCATCAGTAGGCTTAGGGACATCTTGATCAATGAAGTCCTCAAGGCCGTTATCTTCCAATACTACCTCCATGCGATCCCTCCATGCTATATAGTTTGAGCTGCCATCAACGACATACTCAAGCCTCAAACCATAGAACACCATCAATGAAATAGATGTGACAAGAACTTGAAATCTATATCCTGAATAATAAACTTCGAATTCATTCCTCTAAACAACTCTTCTTGATCACCTATGCTCTGATACAATGTAGAATTTTCTCTACAAATTAGCTAGCTCACTGATATCATGTAGAAATTTCACCTGCAGATCAAACTGATATATGTAATGTACCAAAGCATGATACTAGATCTACATATATCAAAAAATTTGCAGAAGATAATCAACCATGAGCAACATCAAGCATGAACACATATAACTAATAAGAAGGAATCAATCACACATAACATAGAATATACCACTACAGAAAGCACCAGCATAAAGCCCCAACACTGTATTATCAATCAACTGGAGGCCCTCAACAACATACAAAAAGAATCAGCTCAATAGCTATCATGCTCTCTTTGTAATTAGAAGATGAAAATCATGGACTACCTAGCCCTCAATATATAGGCTATAAATTGGCCTAATCATACCTGCTATCACCTCAGGTCCAACTACGTAGTCATAGAAGAAAATAGATTCCTCCCTCATGCAAGGAATACTTACTAGAAATATCCTAGCATCTGATAGTACACTCCCCCTCATCTGATCTCAACTAGGTCATTGTCTGAACTACCATGCATCACTTATTCATGAGAGAATACTCAGTTATCTGAAAATAATAGTTGTCACATGCATGCAAGCATCAACAAACTATATCTCATTAATTTAACAACTTACTAAATTAATATAAATGGACTTGACTAAGTTAAACTAAACCAACTGATCCTCTCAATATAGAACTAAACCTTATCTCCTTTAATCAAGGGGTAAATTCCTAAATCAAGAGAGAAAATAAATGCATTATCTCACAAAGACTTAAAGTTTAATTTTCCATAACTAATTAACTCATGGAGATTAATTAATTAATATTTTAAACAGATGGCAAGACCAAATTAATTTTTACTTCCTATAGTTAGACCAGAGACTGCTAAAAATAGGAAGGGACCCAGAAATGTTATTTTTAGAAGTTTCTATTTTTAGCAGTTTCACCTCTCACCCAAGGTGACCAAAATGCTCAATGGCAAAGATGCTATTTTTAGACATGCTATTTATAGTAGATCTATTTTTAGCACTTTCTAAATTTAGCATTTCTTGCTACACATTTTTAACATGAATAAAAGAAGATATAGTTAAAATATTTGATTTGTGTGTTGTTCAAAACCAATATAAGTCCATCTTAACTCTGGATTTACTAAGATCTAAGAAGAACCTAACCTTTTAAGGTGCAAACATTTAATTAAATATCACATTAAGAAAGAGGTTTCATCTTCAGCGCTTTCATCCAATAGGGAGCTTGCTAGATATAAAGAAAAGATGCATATATGTTGGTCATAATAAAATCAAAATGAATGCCATATATATATGTGTGTGTGTGTGTGTGTGTGTGTGTTTGGCATGCTAGTTATAATAATAATAATAATAATAATATAATTTAGTAATTTTTATGACTTTTTTTTATTTAGGAAGTAACATGTATCATAAAGAAAATGATTTGACGCTTATTTATGTTTATCTACACTTATAACCATCTAATTTATAGTCACAAATTTCCTTTGAAAGTAAAAAAGGTAAGGGACTACAGTGTTCACTTAAATTTTAGGTGAAAACATTTTAAAAAATTTCACATTAAAACAATTTTTCACCTCAATAGATTTGACCCCTCTTAATGCTTGCGAGATCCATGGTTAAGATGGTTTTATACTAGGAAATATATTTTAAAGCTTATATTTTAACTTATATTAATGATTTTTAATTTATGTCCAATATTTTGCTTTTGTCTGTCTGTATAGAACACAATGAAATATATCTTCCAAAAAAATGTTCTTTGTTATAACATTTGACATACTATAAGAAGATTCACATTGAAACATATCTTAGGAAAAAGGCTCTATGGCATGCCAAAACATTTGACTTCCTCATAAAATTTTCTCTCAAAGGTTATAATGCATTGTTATGAATTTATATTTTTTATGACAAAAGAAGACATACAATATTTTGTCCAAATTTTTTCTGAAAGGATCATGTTATAAATCACCCAAATCTTTTATCTTCTGTTATATATATCACACTCAAATATATTTTCTTGCAAACTCACATGCTTCTCAAAATATTATAATCACAATTTTTTTTTTATTTTAAGAGAAATGATTTTCAATTTGATGTGATATATCACATGAAGATTTCTATTAAGACACGACAAAATTTCCTCTAAAAGGATATAATGCATTGTTTCGAATTTGTCTTTTCCATTAAAAAAAAGAAACCAACATGAAAGGCTCATGTTATGTATCACCCAAAAGTTTTATGTTGTGTTATATATCAGACTCAAAGATATTTTCTTAATAAAATGACATGCTTCCCAAAATATTACAGTTACAACTATTTTTTTATAGAAATGGTTTTCTTAAAAGCTTTTCTTTTCATAGCAATAAAGGAAGATTTAGAATTTTTTTCCAAAGTTTCTAGAAGCTCGTGTTTCCCATTTCAACCAAAAGTTTTATCATGTGTGATATATCACACTCAAGAACCCTTTTATAAAAAATGATGCATCACACAATTTGTTTTATCACACAACACAAACATTTCATCCCTGTTCAAATCTTAGACCTGTCAAAATATAATATCTAAATTTGCACAATGGAAATAATTATTTCATCATGAGAGAGATATCACAATCAAGAACCTATTTGAACAAAAGGATACTAAACAATGTTGAGTACACACAACAGAAACATTTAAACAATGTTGAATGCAGATATTTCCAAATATACTTTCTTAGTGATATATTACAAAAAAGATCATTTTCAAGCAATAACAATGTTTAATCACAACTCGTGTTTTTCACCCCCAAGGGTTTGACGGGTGAAGCAATATATACATCAAAAATTTGGAGAATGGTAAAATACAAAGTGTATTTCAATGATTCTAATAGAGATTTGGCATAATTGAATTTCCATAATTTGAGGAAAAGTATATTAAACAATGTTGAGTAGATATATTGGACACAAACTTATTTGGAGTTGTCTTTAGTGTGACTTTTTCGAAGTTTTTATGGTCAAATTTCTCTAAAATATGATAAGAATTTATTGAAATCACAAAATTCATGGGTAATCATGTGCAATCGAGGTGCCTAAATCCATATATACAGTAAAAAAACTAGTTTAAATAACACAAATCAAGATTTCACCTCAAATTGTTTCATCGGATTTTGACACCAAAAAGTTCAAAAACTCGCACTAAAGACAACTCAAAATTATTTTAGTGTGCTAACACATTACATAAGGTTTACCTATGGTTGATATTCTTTGATCATGGTTTATTATGATTGACCATGACTTGATATGTTTCACCATAGATAACCATGGTTGGACATGTTTTAATAAGGTTGAAAATATTTGATTATGTTTGTCTGTGGTTGAGAATAGGTTACCATGTTCACTTATAGTTCATTACGTCGACTATTGTTGACCATATTTCACCATGGTTGATTACATTTATTAATATTTGAATACGGTTGGGCATGGTCCTCTATGGTTGATATCACTTATCATCATACAAAATTTTCATTCCATGCAATACATAAAGGAAAAAGTATTCTTTTGTCATAACATAGTGCATATTTCAATATTAGTGACATGTGGTTCTACCCATCTTAAAATATTATCTTGTTCATATGAAAGATGTATGTAGACTCTTGTATAAAATATATGTCTACTTATTCATTCCTATGATGTGATATAGCTTGTCTAGTTCTCCTCTTTGTCAATCATTTAGATTCAACTTAATGGTGAAATCATGAAATTGATGAAAATTTATAGGCCATGTACTATGGATATTTTAAGATATTAGGTAATACTTTATAGTTCCTAGTTCAAGACTTAAGAGAACATTCTCTCCATTATATTTTTAACATGTTCTGGATACATTAATTTTGGATGTGTCTTAGTTACAATAGTAGTATTCCACAAACTAGAGAAAACTTAAAAGGAGATTAAAGATAAAATATTAAGTCTCACAAGCCTTTTGTGTTATGTTTCTATTATAAATCATATGAAGCATTGTGGAATTATTTTCATAGGCAAGTATATTTCCGTGGTGGATCATGGTGTTTTATTTACATAACCTTCGACGCTTTTTGATATGACAAGTCACTTCAATTTAACCATTTTATTGTTATATCTGTAATAGGGATAGGGAAATTCCTTTATTTTTAATTAATAAGAAAACATATTACAGTATATAAAAGGAATAATATATCCTCTTTTGTTCCCTTGTATAAAATGTGGATATTTACATAATAAACTTGTGTCACATGATACATAGAGAACTTCAATGAAATTAAAAAATATGGCATGCTACACTATTAATGCAACTTTTGACATCCATAATTTTCATCTATCGTGTATTTAATGCTACATTTTTGTTAAACCTTGATTATGGCATTATTGTTACAATATTACACATCATAAAAGAAACTAGACATGGCACATATTACATATAAATCTAATGATGGTATAGTAAAACATGCTCTTGATAATTTGAATGTCATAGAAGCATGAGGCCTTTGTGATCATATTTGATCACACATAGCATGTACCAATGTTGGGAGACACTTTAGGTTCTTAGCTTTGTAGCCTAATTTAGTTGTGAAGGTCTAAATACTATGTGGCTAAGCTAAATGAGAGAAAACGTGTGTGTGTTCAGGGTGACAGTAAGTAAATGTACCAATTTGGCATAACTAATCATTTCTTAGGGATATGTTTGTGTTAGGGATGTGAAAATGTGATTTTAGTTAATAATGTACATTCATTACTCACATAAAAGTGATTTGGTGAGTTAGTAACAAAATTAATAAAAGAGTAAATGAAATAACACAAATAAAGAAAGAAATTTGTAATAGTGAGAGATTGCAATTTTGGAAACAAATAATAAAATGGGATAAGAAGAAATTATTTCTTTTGGATGACGATATATTTTTTTGATGCCTATATCACTTAAAAATTACTCATGGAAGGCCAAAATCTATCATAGTCATAGTAGGACAAAATATACCCATGGAAATTAAATTAAAATGTCAAAAGAAATGGAAAACCATATGAAAGTGGAGCGTAATCCATCTATGCAAACTCACAATGAGGATTTTACATCATGACCATTCCTTCAATAGTTTTACATATCCATGAAAGGAGTTGTCACCAAATTTTTGTGCAATAAATGTCCAATCCCATCAAGATTCAAGGTGAAACTTGAATTAGGCCATTTAGATCCCAAGAAAATTAATAGGTGGTCCTTTGGTACCACAAACATCCCTTTATACATGGGATTCACCTATGGGATTGAGATTCATTCACATTTGGAGATAGATTTTGTTGTAGTCCTCTAAGATAGTCTTCGATTGCTTACAAGACCAGTGCCTGGACACATTTGATCCGAATGGAAAATGGCATCAACCCATGGTATTCATCCACCGATGGTATTCATTCACCTATGGAATTGACACATGGTATTGTGACATTTGCCCATGGTATTCATTCACCCATGGAATTGTTTCGTGGTATTGTAACTGAAAAATACTATAAGTAGCAGGTCGCATTTTGTAAAAGGATAGTTTTTCCACCACAATGTAACTCTTACAACATTCTCCATTTTAATGAAAAAAAACTCTTTGATGTTTTGTTTATTGGGCATTCTCCTTTTTTTATTCTAGCATTTCAATTTTTCAGATCTTGGTGCACCTCTTCGCCAAAATCCATTATAATATTTTAGATCTTGGGAGTCTCCCCCAAATATCTAAGAGATTGAAATGGATTTTGGGGGAGAGGTACCCCAAGATATGAAAAATTGAAACACCATAATAAAAAGAGAAGAATGCCCAATAAACAAAACCACAAAGAATTTTTTTATTGAAATGGAGAATAACTTTAAGAGCCACATTGTGGCGAAAAAATTGTCCTTTTACAAAATGCAACTTGTTACTTATAGTATTTTTCATTTACAATACCACGGGACAATTCCATGGGTGAATGAATACCATGGGCGGATGTCACAATACCATGGGTCAATTCCATGGGTGAATGAATACCATGGGTGGATGTCACAATACCATGGGAAAATACCATGGGTCAATGAATACCATGGGTGGATGAATGTCATGGGTTGATGTCATTTTCCATTTGGATCAACATCTAAATTTGTGTGTGTCAAATGATTTACAGGAAAATGGAGATATTACTTATCTTCTATATATATATATATACAGGAAATGCCTTGGTTTATTTATATAAAGGAACAAAACATGAATTTATGGTACTTCCTCACAATTTCAAATGTCAAAAATATGCATGAAAATAGTGGATATTGATTAATTCAAGGGCTTAGAACTAAATAAGATTTTGCAGAGCATATGATAGAGGAAAAAGAGAAGGACCAACTCATCACATAGAGCATAAGGCTTCAAACATTCTACATTTAACACATAGAGATTTATGAATTAAGGATTTCTATACTTATTTGAGTTACAAGTAGAAATAATGGGTGAAGGAGGTGCAAAATGCTATGATTCACGTGTTGCAGATTTAAAGATATGATTTCAACAACCCACATAGGTATATGCATCAACAATATTGGGAACATTGAAACATTTCTAGTAGCTATAATTTGCATGAATATAGAGAGGAAATATTAACATAAAATGATATTTAACAGAATGAACACATACTATAATCCTTGAAGGGGGAATCAACACCATGTCCTTCATATTCAGAAAAAATACATGAGTTACAAAGAAAAATAGTTTGAAAATGGCGTGTAGTATTTTGTATCAAATTTCTAAACCTTTCCTAAGTCTTGCCTTCCTGTATTTATATAGACATGGGAGCAAGAACATTCATTACAACAAAATATCTCTATCCTAGTCTCTGTTCTGATATTTCGACATATAGGAAATAGTTAAGTATAACTTCGTCTAGTGTAGAGTTAGGTAAAATGTGCTTCTTTACTATGCACTTTTGTAGCTTACAATCTGATGGTCATTTTATGTTCTAGACATTGAGTAATACGATGGTTCATTCTCTCCTTGATATTACTGACACTCAATCCTTAACTGAACACCAGATTGGTCCATGATCTCTATTTAAAGATAATGGAGGGTCATTTGTAAGGTGATCATTCATTAGAGAAGCTTATGTAAATTTTCTTTCCTTTATTAATAAATTGCATAAAGTTATCGCATTAGCTCAAGCTGTTGACTGTCTCCCCCTTTGAGGGTTTTAACCACATCAAGAATATTGGTGTATTGATCTATGATATATTTAAGAGTGGTGTCTTTTAGTGTTCTATATGAGGAAATTACCATGTAAATTCCTACATGGTATCAGAGCTATTTGAGGGCTACATCCATTAGTAATCCAAATCGGACATCGATACAACAACATCCAATTTTCGTTTCCTAGATCTACTATTTTTGACTACTTTCGGGTCACGAGTACTGCTCTATTGTGTTAGGAGCTCTATTCTAGTGAAGAACCCCTTTCATTTCATGCAAAAAGGTTGTTGGTAGCCCTAGCTATGTCATTTTTAAGGTCTAGAGGTATACAACTTTTATTTGTAGTTTTAGTTATGTATCTCTCTGTTTATTTTGGTTTATTGATCTCTCTATTTTATATTAACGGATCTATACCTTTCATTTCTACGTATGCTCATTGTCTCGTCACTTATAATTCCAAAGTCTCTTTTCCTTTTATTTAAGCTAGAATTTAGTGTGTAGCAAATAAAGTACAATTGTAAAAGTGACTTTCACTTATTTATAAAAGTGAGTCACATAATTTTTTTTTTCAAAGTGAGATAATTGGATTAAGTTTGGAAAGGGCAAGGGATTCTTTTTAAATATACCATTATCATTCACTTTTGTGCATTCAGACACTTCATCAACATCTTCAATAACTTTTCTTCTAAACACCATAACTTCTTCATCTGGAAGCCATTTTTTTTAATCAGCGTAATTTTTTGAGATATTTCCATTCGAACACTTAGTTTCAACATCTACAGTTTTAGCTTATATGAAGATGGAAAGTCCATGGTAAGTTATTCTTGACAGCACCAACTACTTCCAAAGGTTGTCCTACATTGTGGATTTACTTAGAAGTAAAGGTCTTTACAGAATAACCTCACGACAAGAAACTAAAGCTAAAGATGAAGATAAGATAACTAAATGACAAAATAGGAAAGATCAAGCACATGGGTTGATAAGGATGTCTATTTCTTCGATCCTTAGATTCCATATCACAGAACTTGCTACCCCTAATGAAGCAATGAAACAACTTACTAAATTTTTTGGAATGAAAAATGAAATTAGACCCCATCAACTTGAAAATGAGTTTCTTACGCTGGACCCCAATAATTTTTCTTCCGTTGAAGCTTTTTTGTCCAAGTTCAAGACCCTTAGAATTCTCTTGGAAGTTGTTAAGGTTAGGAAAGGAGATGGTAGCCTTATCTATTCCATTCTTACTAAGTTGTGACCAACCTACTCTATGATTGTTTCCACCTTCCATTCTACAATAGAAACCTTTATTTCTCAAGGACAAGACTACAATTCCCCTTCTTTTAATGCCTTTTGTGATTCTTTAATAAGAGAACAAGAAAAACTCTTACATCTTGGTCTTCTTAATCTTGGAAACTAAAATAAGAAAGCCTTATCCACCCAACAACAACTGAATTCAAAGAATCCTAAGAAGCAGTATCCTAAAAGCAGTAGTCCTAAACCAAACAAGGGTCCTAAGAAATTTTAGTCTCAAAATGAAAAATCATTCCAAAAAAATGATAAGGTAAGAGAAACAAAGGGCAGAAGACTGATAGACATTACAACTTTTGTAATCGAGATGGCCACATAGAATCTAAATGCTTTAAAAAGATGGAATCCTTGGAAGAAACAATGAAGAAGCATAATATCCATTTCGAGCACTCTTAAACTTCAACTTCATATTTAGGAATATCACTTTCTACATGTGGTTTTCAACCATCTCGGTCTGGTTATGCACTAAATTTATCTTCTTCTTCTCATTCTCGTGAGTGGCTCATTGATTCTGGAGCTTCGTATCAAATGGCCAAAAACAAAGCCATGTTTTCTTCTTTAAATGATTGTAACACCAAAAATATATATGTTGGTGATGATAGATCTCTTAGTGTTGTAGGGATTAGAATTGTTCATCTAGACAATGGTCAATTTAATGATGTATTATGTGTTCGAACCTTCTCCTGTAACCATCTATCTATATATCAGATAACTCATTCAGATGTAGGTAAAATCATTGAATTTTCACCTCGTGATGTTGTAATGACGGACCTAGGAGATCCTAGACAAATTTTAGGTACTAGAATTATTGATGATTCTACAAGGTTGTATAAGTTTAACAAATTTGGGTCATCGACTCTTCCTTTGGTATTCATTGCTCATAATGATGATGTGATCAAACTTTTCCATGAACGATTTGGTCTCTTAAACTATCGCTCCCTTCAAAATCTATGTAAAGAAAATATGGTGATAGGTCTCCCTATGGTATCTTGCAGAGATGTTGTTTGTTCTGGATGTGTACTTAGAAAACATCATCGAGATAGTTTTGAATAATTTGCCTCTTAGCATGCCTCAACCCCTTTACAACTTGTGCATAGTGATTTATGTGGTCCAATTCCAACTGTTTCATTCTCTTGCTACAAGTATTTCTTAACTTTTATTGATGATTTCTTCAGGCACTATTGAGTATACTTCTTAAAACTCAAGAGTGAAGTCTTTAACATGTTCTTGGCCTCTAAGGCCTTTATTGAGAAACAATATGGACATCAAATTCTTAAGCTAAGATCTGATAATGGTAGAGAATATGTTAATAACGAGTTCATCATATTTTGTACTCAGTATGGAATTCAAATGCAACATACTTTTCCATATAATCCAGAACAAAATGGTGTGGCTGAAAGGGAGAATCACACCTTAATGGAAATGGCTAATTGTATGCTTCAATATAAAGGACTTATTCTTAATTTTTGGTAGAAGAAATTAGCTATGAAAATTACATTGGAAATCACACTCCTACTAAGGTTTTAAAGAATATCACTCTAGAAGAAGCATGGAGCTCAATTAAACCAGATGTAAGTCACTTTTGTGTTTTTGGAAGTGATGCATGGTCCTATATTCCAGATGAGAAACACATAGATTTAGAAGCTAAGAGTGAAAAATATATTTTTGTTGGATATTTTGAAGATGTCAAAGGATATAGACTTATTCCACTTAAGTCCAAAATTTTTATCATTAGAATAGATGTAAAGTTTGCCAAAAATATATCGGCCTACGAGCCTAGTTTGATAGATGTGCCAACTCTCTCTATCCCTTATACTTCTGAAAAGATTTTTTCTTCAAACGATGACAGCGAGGTTGACAATACTCCCCGACCTTCTTAGGATCCTCCCTCAACTCCTCAGCTTCAAAAATGGGCTCATGCTACCAGGGATGTAGCAGGTGCTCTTGCAGGTGATCTTACACGTCAACGATGTACATATTTTGAGTTAGATAGAGCCTCTTCTTTAGTATCTCAAGCTTTAGCAAATTATGATCTTGACACCTTTTTCGGAAGCTTCAGACCATCTAGATTGGGATGTAGCTATGAATGAAGAATATCGTTCAATATTGGAAAATGATACATGGGATATTTTTCCTCTTCCAAAGGGACGAAAACTTGTTATAGGCAAATGGGTTTATAAAACCAAGTTTGGATCAAATGGAAAATTTTATAAACATAATGCTCGTCTTGTTGCTAAGGGTTTTTCACAAGTTCAAGGCATTGACTATAGTGAAATCTTCTCCCCTATTGAAAAAATGAACTCTATCTGCCTCGTTCTTTCCCTTGTTGCCT
>APFE030999974.1:3546-16768 GCA_000404065.3 Pinus taeda
AAACAAGTGTGACACAAGTTTTTTCAAATGATATGACCTGATTCCAGCAAAGCCAAGAAGGGAACAAGACCAGCTCCTCCATCAGTGTTATGGCATGCCTAACGGGATGCAAAACTAATGCTGATGAGACACCTACATATGCATATGCAAAGAGCTTTTGATCACCGATGGAGGGCTCAAGACCGACACTAACATTGACCACAAGCAAGACAAATGGCCTACCCAACAGTTAATTCCTACATACTTGTAGACAATGCACTATTACAGACATCTCATTTTTCATGAATTGGGAGTCTAATCTCTTGATCTCAATACTTTATGCTCTCAAAAGCATTCGGTTGCCAATCTTATGTCAAAACTCCTCTAATGGAAAATTATGATGCATCTTCCTAAGTCTTGAACAAATGCTCAAAATCCAGTTGTTTTAATATCGGGGAAGAGACAATCCTGCATTTGAGTTCCTCAAATGCAAGCTTGCTCTTATTTGTCAATATCCATGGTCTCTCCTTTTTCAAGAAGTCATTGAGTGGTTTGTTAATCTTAAATAGATCTCCACAAATTTATTGTAGTAGTTGGTAATCGCTAGGAAGACCCTCATATCATGCATGTTGTGTAGTTCCTCCTAATCCTCAACCACCCTAACCTTCACAGGGTCCATATTAATACAAAATATCCAATCTAATGACCCAAAAATGGTATCTTGGTTTGCTTAAAAACACACTTAGACTTCTTCAAGTAGAATTGATGCCTCCTCAATGCTTCAAATACCACTGCCAAATGTTTCTTGTGCTCCTTCATACTCTCGATGTATATAATCATGTCATTGAAGTGCACCATGACAAACTTGTCCAAGAAGGGATTGAGAATGCCATTCATCAAAGTCCAAAAATTGGTTGTTCGCTACATAGGACAAAAGGAATAATTAAAAACTGAAAGCTCTTGTAGTGCATTACCATGGTCATATTTGCCTCTTCTCTTCCACAATATGAACTTTATAATACCCATGTCTCAAATCCAAGTTTGAGAACACATTGGCCTTAGCCAATTTGTCAAAACAATATACTACAACTTGTAGTTGATACTAGTTCTTCATTGTTTACTTGATCAATGCTCTATTGTCAAGGTGCATCCTTAGTTCCATTTTGTCCTTCTTCTTTCAGAATAGGACTGGGGCACTATACAGGGGCCATGAAGGATGTATGAAACCTACGTCAATCAACTCTATCAAATGTCAACTCCTCTTACTCTGGTATCGATAATCAATAAGGATCTTGCTAGTGGCCACATCATTGGTTCTAGCTCTATATGATGGTTAACCATTCACCTAGGTGGGAGAATTGTTGGTGCGTGAGATTTTGACAGACCGGAAGTTTATTGAGAAATCAATAGGGCTACAATTGAAGTGATTTCTCTTAGACTTGATAACTACTTGTGATATTCTTTTACTTCTATATCTTATTAGCTTCTTCTTCTCTTATTTTGTTGTTGTTCTTATCATCAAACAACTGCCAAATACATGAAGACCAATAGTACACAAGGACACAAGATGTAGGCTGCTAGCCAGGGCCAAAACATATCCTAGAGAGGAAACCCCATAAAAATTGATTCTCTTCTTATAGATTCTTCAAATGAAGAATTCCAAGCCCTCTACACCAAGACCAGCACCCTTCCAAGACCAAGTCAAACCTTCTGGAGGATGTGCTTCTTCTTACCAAGCTAAACCAAGTCAAATCTCTTCCAATTGCAGAATTTCGACCCCCAGCTTTAGATTTGGACGCTCACTAAAGGTTTTAATTTTTCGCTGCTCTATAGCATGCTATAACTTCGCATATGTGGGTGAATTAGGGCTTCTTAGGATTCCTCCTTCCTTTGCTTGGGGTGCTTCCTCTTTAAAGGCTTGTAGTTGACCAAATAAACTTCTTTTCTTCCAATTTTGGTTCTTCTTTGATGACTTGAAAACTTCGACCTCGTAGCTACAAAACCATAACCTTCTTCGCATGTGTGAGAGAGAGTGTGTGTAAAAATCAGAAATTTTGTCTTCCTTCTTCCTCCTAGACCTTCACTTGCCTTTTTCCTTCTTGTTCTTGCTTCCTTAATGAGTGATTGATGGGTTCTCCAAATAAGGTTGAATTATCTCTTATATATAGCCCTTCCAGGAGTATGAATTGCCCTAATTAGGCCGACTTCACCACTACCAAGTTGACTTGGCCTTGGAGGGGTAATTTGACACTTTTGACTTAAAAATAATTTGTTTGACATGTTACAAAATCCCCAATGGGGTCTTTTACATATGACAATGAATCTATTGACTTCTTGACTCTATGACAAACCTTAGAAGCACACAATGGGTGCTTGACCTAAAATAAATTGACCTTGAGCATGAAACCCATGCTATAAATAATAATAATAATAATTTTTAATATATAAAAATCAAGGGTACATACATATTATGAAGACCGAACCTAGTTACATATTCAACAAGATTTACTATGCAGAGGCAAAAAAAAACCTTCTCAACATCGACCACTTCAGCGACACCCACAGAGTAGGTGAAGTCTCGCCCTAGATGCTAATGGGTGACTCTCAGAACCAGGTTTCCGCATGTCTAATAGGAATGTCTATGACCTATGACATTGGACTCCCACCCAATAAACATTTTATCATTCTCCTAGTAATATGCACTGCGCAATTATTTTAGCCCCTCTGCTCACTAGAGAGCGTACAAGTCCAAAAAAACAATGTGTGTGGGGTCCAAGTAACTTACACCTTCAACCATGAAAGTCGATATTTGCAATATCAAAGACTCATTCTTTTACAAAAATGCAATACTATCTAAAAACATTAACAACCTTATAAACAACCAGACCATTGAAAGCATTCACAATTATTTGGGACTATCATAAAATATTCAATACAAAAAGTTCCAATGCGTTGTAAACATCATACATTCGGTTATCAACAAAAAAAATAAGAGGCAACCCAACCCTCCATCATATTATATTATAATAAAGGAAAAGACATTATGTGCTTCAATATAAACACCATACCACCATCCTCACCAACCTTTCAGATCTACACCATGTATAGAAAAGGAGAAACACTCATAATGCAAACCCAGTCATATATGTATATCCATAAACTTTACAACAGAGTTTCCTAGCAGTTATAGACTCCAACTTACATGCCTACAACAACAAACATTCAGACACAGACATCCTAGAAACAAAATACTAGTAGTCGACGACTCGATACTTTATTTGGACTTATACATGAATGCAACAGAATACAAATATACACATAAACACAAAGATGTAGCAGAAAGAAAACTTCATTTCATTAATATCAAAGATCTGAAATATGCTTACATACATAATGGAAATAAACTAGCTCAGGCGATGGTAGATTATCTCTCAAAAGAGATGTGGTGGCTACATGTCTCTGAACTATGTTACCATGGGACTCAAGGGCCTTTTATATATTGAACAACAAGGAGAAACCCTAAACAACCAAAACCCTAACCGCAGGAGATGGAATGCCAAGAGTTTGTGGGCATCATTAGGGTTAGTTAGGCATACAACTTCCCAGGGTCGTAACTTGGTCATGTTATCTTCATTTGACATGTATGATAACTCATTGGAAAGACCTATCTAATTACTACATGATTTGCTGCAAGCCCATGCTTGTTGCAGATCTCAATAAAAATGTCATTTAGGGGGTCAAAACAACTCGGGAAGTTCATGACCCTAAAAACTTTAAAAATAGTAAATGCTTCTATAATCAAGGAAACTGATGAAACAGACTGGAGGTCTAGGTGGAATAGGTAGGTGGCCACCAATATCCACCTAGATCAATACTTCCTTTACTAAACAAGATCCTCGATTCCATCCCCTCTTTCATCGAACCCCCGATCTACATTCGTCATTCCTTTTATCCCTGTCTTGAAGCCCTTCAAATCTTTTTAGTCGTCCTCTTGATCACTCTAGTTGTCATCCAGACAATTGAGATATTTCATGATCCTATCTATGAGATGGTTAATGCATACTAGCTTCCCTTTGAAATATCTTCCGGCTGAGTTGCTCAACTTCGTCATTCTTCCTTGACCTACAAAATATTTGTAACCTCCTCCCTACCACGACATCCCTTATCGGCTTCATCCCTATTGTAAGATCCTAACCATTGATATTTCCTTGTATGTACTTCCTTCCTCAGGCTCCACTACCTCCTTCCTGCACGACGTCTACCTGTGATGCACCAACCCTATGTTGCGCACCATCCATACCTTATATGCTCCTGAATCCTCCTGTGCAGTCCCATACATAAAAAAATTAAGCAAAGAAAATTATGGGCTCCAACAGACCCACAATAAAAAAAATGCGGCTTGTCCCAAGCCACAGTGCCATACTTAACAAAATTAAACAAAAGTATTTGTGGGCTCCAACAAACCCACAACAAAAAAATGTTTTCGAAGCGGTTTTTTTCATCTACGACCCTCTATAAGGTCGTCCATGCTTCTTCCCGTGCTTTGATCTTACCTTTTAATCCATCCTTCAGACTTTTGTCCTTGTCCTCTATTTCGACAGTCAGATCTTGGTTGAGAACATTGATATCCTCGATGTTTGTAGTTTGCACGCTGTTCAATAACTCACTATGTTTTGTTAGTGTGAAATTTATTGGAAGGTGTACCAAAAACACTTCACTTAAGTCACTAGGTGACATGTGACCCTAACAACAATTTGTGGCTGCTTAGGCTTCAGATCTGTAATAAAATGTGGAAAAGCCTACAACAAAAATAACATATACGATCCAAAGAAGCAAACAACAATATAGATATCCAAAGTAATAACCCAATGGGAAGACTTTAAAATGAATAAATATTTTATTGATAACATTTGGTGAAGGAGATCTACAAAAGGGTCTACAAATCCCCCTCCGTGGGATGGGTCCTTTGATGTCCTTGATGCTTCAGTAATCTATCTTCACTCACAATATGTGAAAAACCTAGAACAATGTGGAGAACTTAAATGTGAGCTCAAAAGAAAAGAGACGATAATGATGACGATGATAATGATCATGATGAAGAATGAATGGATAACCCTCCTATTTATAACAAAGTATTGAGTTAATCTAAAAAATGGAGAATAATAAAATAATATTGACCAAATGAAGATCTAACTGTTAGGAATACTTAATTATATTTTTGGGAGAGGGAAAATATATTCAAAATGATCAGATATCTTTATTTAAAAATAATTAACAAATAAAATGATTTATTAATTATTTCGTGAGGATTAAGAAACCTGTGAAATTTAAATAATTATTAAATAATGATTTAACAATTAGTTCAATAATAGAAATAAGGAATAACAAACAAATAGTTATTTATTTAACTATTCCTGGGGGATTTAGTCAACCGTGACAAGGAATAATTCTTTAAACAATGATTTAAAAATTATTCCTAGAGAAAATTAAACAAACAATGACTTATTCAATTATTCTCCTGTGGTTTTTAAATTTTAATAAGAAAATAATTTAATAAAAATGGTTTACTAAATTATTGCTCATAGTGAAAGTGATTTTACTTTGGTAAAATTAATCATACATGGTGTATTTCGATCCGCCTAGTTAGAAATGGCTAGGTGATCATTTTTTGGTGATAACAGATTGCCCCCCAACGTATGAGTGTTAGGAGAAAATAATATGGCTGAAATATGTTGTAGGTTACACTTCCACGAGAAACCAAAGGGGAGTCAGAGACAAAGAGAGATAACTAAAGCAATGCAAGGATGAACAAAAATGGAGGGGGTGACACCTAATAAATTGATAGAAGTCTCTTTTTATGTTGGATTACATGATCTCAAATGAGGTGGGGGAAGCATACCCATACCAGCCAAGATAACTATGTACAAATAATAATGGTGAGCCCAACAATGTGGGACTGAGCTACAAAGTACATGATACATGACATGTTGGCATGAATGAGTTAGAAAATAATACAATGGGTCCCATATACATAAATGTGTCTGTAAAAACATAGGCCAGGACTAAATGCAATAACATCTGAGTACATGAGACATAATTCCCCTCAAGCTGACATGGTCAGGGGGGGCGATTGTAACCTAATAAGCCATGTTGAACAAGGAAGGGCTCTGAAGATATGAATGGGATCATCTGAAGGAGACATGCATGTTGTGGGAGCTGCAAGCGACTGAAACCGAACCCATCACATCTACGAAACTACATCTGAGGTTGCATCAACATTGGTGGACATACGGTCATGCGGGGGGATACCTTAAGGGCCACCCCCTCATGAGGTATGAAACATCTCACACACACTCAACAATCACTAGGAAAATCATCTAGATCATAAAACCATGAAGTGTACAATTCTCAATTGTGCCGATAAGGAGTTGGCGTTGAGCACGTGAGAAACAACCAAGTCAAAGGACAATGATGATTGCCTTTTCTTGATCCGAGGTGCTGAACAAAGATGGAAGCTGGAACTAAGGTACACCGCCCTCTAGACCGCTCTTCTGGAATAAATGTGTTGAGGTTGATAGAAGAGGGCCTGCCAAAGTTAATGTAATAAGGAATCCTTAACAAAGGCACAAGGTATCGTGATTGATGGACTAACACCGGGGATGATGATGGAAGGAAACAAGATGAGTGGTGGATTGATGACTTCCCTTCTCAAAGCATGGTATATATGGTTGACCCGACATCGACTGACTCAATCCCAAAGGGGATGATCAATGACTCAACTGGGGGTTTGGAAAAGATGGAGCAGTAGAGCTGGAGGTCAAATATGAATATAATGGGGTGGATATGACACAAAGATGTATGGAACACTATAACTAGACTCAAGTGGACTCATAACAAACTCCATAGATACAATGGTGACTCGATAATGTTGCCACATAGGGGAGGCCCAGAGGGAACGATGAAAACATGAGTAAATGATGGTCACTCATTACAAAAATCAGCACATGAGTCAACTAGTACAAAGGTAAAGTGGTACTAGAATACGGTTAGCTCAAATGAAGAAATTTGATTTTAATAGGTGGTAAAGTGAGACCTCATGGGAAAAATGGCTTCTTGGTGAAGTGTCAAATTACCAAAAACAAAGAGAGGTCCATTATAAAACTTAGTGTGATATTTCCAACAGTGCTGATGGTTCGTCAAAGAAAGCTACGGTTTGGTCGCAATGGGCGACGAAAAAACTAGGGTTTTTCCTATAAAAGGGATTTTTCCCCCAAATCCAATTCATTTGCATAGTGAGCTATGGAGAATTTGGAGAGGAGGAGACTGCCCTAAATCTTGTGGATATTGTAGCAGACAAGCCAATCGTTGAAATCAGAATCTACAAGTTGGAGGTAGGTGGCCTAACCTTACTCATAATTTTTGATGGATTAGACTTTCAAATTAGGGCTTTAATTCACTATTGTGACCCATGCTCATCCTCACAATCACAACCTAGTTTTAGGGGCCTGTTCAGCATTATGGAATGCAGAAACTGGGCTCATAAGTAAGTCTAGTGCAGTTTTGAGGGAAAAAATTGCGTTCTAGGCTGACAGGAGAAGCAAGACTGGTGGTTTGTGGTGAGTTGAAGCTAAGAACTAGACATGCATGCCTTTGACTTTGATCTGAAAAAAGATAATGGTATTTTGTAGGTATGATAGAGCTAAAGGTGTTACGATGAGAAAGAGATTTGGAGTCCCTCTGTACTGAGATTCAGGGGAATCAAGCAGCGAAAGGGATGTTGGCACGATATGGTGTGCTAAATTTCTTAGAGAACCCTTTGATGAGGGTTGGTGAGCCCTTGTTGTCGAGGATTGTGAGTTACTGGGACTTAGATCAAGAGGCCTTTGTAGTACATGGGCACAGGATCGAAATCATGATCCAAGACATATATTTTCTAACAGGATTGCCCCTCTTGGGGGTAGTGCGGGAGATACATCTGGTGCTGCCTCATGGGAGGCATATAGGTGATTTGTTTTATCGTCACTATGTACTAGGGGTTCATGAAAAGGGCACAACCATTTAGATCAGTGACCTAGAAAGGCTTGAGACACAAGCTACAACCACAACAATGTTGCGGATTTTGGGTAGTTATTCCTTCCATTATATCATTGGGAGGCAGATGATGTTGGTGGAGAGTGTGTTGGCATGAACCTACTATGGGTGGACCCAGATGATGTTATCATCGTTGAAACAACAATTAACACTATGCAGACCGAGGATTAATGATAATTGTTTGTTTGGGACAATGTTATGCTCACTCTTCTTTGAAAAGATACCCACGATCCATCCTCATGTAAGGATATGTGATGGGGGCCCACAGGAGCTTGGGATGAGCCGTCGGGGGAAGCTACTGCGACGAGGTGGAGGAAGGGGAGTCGGACGAGTGTTCCGTCCTGAATTTTTTTCTCATTGGGACCAGATGCCATTGTACATAGATGACTATCGGTATAGTGGCAGGAACTATCAAGGGGATCCTAACTTACCACTTATTCCGGGACGATCATGGTGTTTAAATGGTGAGTGAAAGTTGATATATATTTGATGCATTGATAGTTTAAGAAATATGTGTATATGGCACTGATTTCTAAACTTTGTGTTATGCATATATATCATCAGTGATACCAACAGGATACACGGGATGACATGCAACACCTAGGGCTGCAGATCAATGTGGGACCACATCATAATAGAGATTGAGGAGCGATTCTCTATTGGAGTATCTGCGATGTAGATTTGATGTGCTACCAACTGGGGTGACAGAGTGCGAGTGGCATGAGCTAGAAGATCGGTATACAGATGAGTGCACTGGTTTTCCCTCATAGTGGCGAGGAATCACGGGGCGCATTGCTATCACCGGTTAGGCATTACGAGACCTATGGGATGGTGGGATGGAGTCATTTGTGCGGGAGCCTCCACATGATAGTGATTAGGCATAGGGAAATGTGGGTCCCATTTTTTTGTTGTTGTGATAACATGTGAATGAGCATGTCAGATGTATTTAGAGTAGTAGACTCAAAAAACTGTATTATGATACATATTTATGGTTATGCATCTTTTTGATGATTGTGTTTCGCCATTTGTTTATGGATGCCTTCTTGTATATGCATGTGATAAATGTCAATCTAGAATGTTATTTACATTGGTATCTAAATAGTGATTTTGGGCTCTAGGAACATGATTGAATGTAATGGGTTCAAATTCACGTTCCAAAATCTTAACTCGTATATATTTTCTAAATAGGACAAGATTATGCACATGATAAACGTCGTTCAATTGCATGACAAGTAGCAAGCAATCAAGACAAACATGAAGGTGAAGGATGTGATGATCAAGGGCATCAGCTAACAAACCTATCACAACATCATATTTAGCTTGGTTATTGGTGGTAGATCTAATGCAAACGTTGTTTGAATGGAATAACGAATGCAAGGGGGTGAAAAATGGCCCAAGCTGTCAAGGCTATATTCTTGGTGAAGTGAATCCCACCATCGACAAAACCGATATAAGGTGTGGATGATGGATCCATCTAAAAGACACAAGAAGACAATGTATAATATGGTGGGGAATGCAAACTACCTAAATGCAAGAAGAAAGAAAGAGATACATGCATTTCAATGGGAAATGCTATGGGTAAAATTTCTTGAGGTAGAGTGCATTTCGAGGATTGAGAAATATTTCTCCTTCTAGACCCTCTAAAAGGTATTCCCCTTTGCCCAAACACTTGTGAATGATGTAAGGTCCTAGCCATAATGACTCAAACTTCCCATGCCCCAGGATATCATGAGCTTGGTCATAAACAAGAATAAGGTCGCCTTTGTGGAAGGTATGAGGGTGGACTTTTTGGTCATACTAAGCTTTCGTGCACTTTTTGGCCACTTCGATGGTTTGCAATGCAACACAACGGTCTTCACTAGCGAGCTAAAACATGATAAATCATTGTTCTAAAGGTTGGGTGTTCGGGAGGAGTTTGATGACAAGGTGGAGGGAGGGGATTTCATACTTGATTGGTAAGAATGCCTTCCCTTCGAAAACAAGGTGGAAAGGAGTGAACCCGATGGCGGTCTTAATGAAAGTTCTATAGGCCCCAAAGCAGGGAAGAGTATTAAATGCCAACTGGTCTAGTGTTTATTCACCTTCCGTTGAAGCATAGTCTTAAGGATTTTGTTGAAATATTCAACTTAGCCATTTCCTTGGGGATAATAAGACGACGAATATTGGTGTTCAAAAGCCAACAAAGAGGATAGCTCATGCCATATCTCATCTTCAAAGTGTCGGCCATGGTTGGAGACCAATTGTTTTGGAACCCAAAATTGAGCGATAACATGGTTAAAAAAAAGAGGGTTGTAGTAGTCGTGATGTTATTGAACGTTGGCATGGCTTAAACCCATTTGGTAAAATAGTCGATGACAATGATAATATACTTATGGTTATTAGTAGATGGGGGTTGAAAATCCAGAAAGTCAATAGCCCATTTATAGAAAGGAACGATTGCGATGACTAGATGGAGGGGAGAAGGTGGAGCTCACGCCCTAGGGGCATATAACTGGCAATTGGGATAGTGTTTGATTGCCTCAATACAATCGCTAAAGAGAGAAGGCTAAAAGTATATGATACGCATGATTTTTTGGGAAGTGGCCATTCCAGAGAGGTGACCACCAGAGGCACCACCATGGTAGGCATTGAACACTTGCTCAGCTTCAGCATGAGTGAGACAACAAAGAAGGACAATGTCAACACCATGATGATAAAGATCGTCACCGATGAGGAGGTAGCGAGGGGATTAATGTTGAATACGTTGTATATCATCATGAGTGACGTGGGGTGCAAATTTATGGGTTCGTAAATAGGTAAGGATGTCATCATATCAAGGATATTATGAGGTAATGGCGAGCAACTGTTCGTCTTGAAGATCATCATTTACTGGTGGATCAAGCATGCTAGTGGGAAATTCATAAATGAATTTAGCAAGGGCAAAACCTTTTTTACTCCTAGGTGTGAAAAATTCAATATTGAATTCTTGAAGGATAACAATCTAAAGGGCATACTTCCATTTAATGATTCGTCGACTTAACAAGAAAGCCATGGGGTTGGAATTGGTCACAACTTTGGTGGTACGCATAAGGATATAATGACAAGGCTTTTGAACAAAGAATGCAACATCCAGTGCCAAATTTTCTTCATGTGAATAGGACACAGGGGGACCATTAAGGTTCTTCCTGACATAGTAAATGACATGCTCATTTTAAACAAAATCTTCTTATATGAGGACCCCAGTGACCAAATAGGTGGACACAGAGATATACAAGATGAAATCCCTCTCAAAGTTAGGTGGACTAATCAATGGAGCAGAAGTGAGAGAAATTTTGAGGGCATCGAAATACTGTTGAGGTTGGTTATCCCAAACAAGTGGAATCTTAGATTGAAGGATTCTAAGAAACCCAAGCGTCATGGTGGCATAGTCAGGAACAAACCTATGAAGAAAGTTAGCTTTACCTTAGAGGATTTGTAACTGGCGATGGGTATGAGGAGGAAGTTCAAGAATGGCTTGAACTTTGAGAGGGTCAAGAGTGATACCATCTTTTGACACAAGATAGCCCAAAAGTCGGTCAACAGGAACACAAAAGACACACTTAAGGGGGTTGAAGCGAATGTTATACTTGTGAGTTAGAAGAAACATAATATGAAAATCATGAAGGTGTTGCGACCGAAGTTTGGAACACGCGGTGAGATCGTCTATACATGTAGGGACAATATGAGCTAGGTCGTGAAAATAGTAGGACATGGAACGTTGAAAAGTGGCCCAAAATTCTTTAAACCGAAAGGCATGACCTTATAAGTGAAATTTCCCCACGGACTAGTGAAAGCATTTTTAAGTTGATTGGCATAATGTATACATATCTGGTTATATCCAAAGAATCCATCCATAAAGGAGAGAACTTCATACCCTGCACACTCATCAATGACCTGGTCTATGAAGGGTGTGGGAAAGTTGCCTTTGGGACAAGCTTTTTTCAGATCACGGAAGTCTGTGCAGACACCAATGGCGCCTTGTCTCTTAAGAACGAGAATAGGATTGGAAACCCATGTGATGTATTCATTGGGATAGATGAAACCAACCTAATTGAGCATATCAATTTCATCTTTGATAGCTTCACATTTGCAAGGATGGATAGGCCTTTGCTTTTTGCGGACAGGGATGGCATTGGGCCAAGTGTTGATGTGATGTTAAACATTGGTGGGATCAAGTCCGAGCATTTGAGAATAAGACTAGGAAAAATCATCACATAATTATTTGAATAACTTGGTATAAGTATCAATTTCTTTCGGGGTGCATTATGCCCCAAAGATGATATTCTCTTCGATACCTAGTTTATTCGAAATGTTAATTTTTATGGTAGGGGAAATGTTAGCCATGTTTCCTTATTCAAAATCATGTGGTGCAGGAATGGGATTTCTAAATCAATCGAATTCACCATGGGTTTGCTACGGAAGGAAGTATGCATGATGGTGCATATCACCCCAAAGATAATCGGGAGTGGTCATGGTTTCCATGTTGTCTTCATCAAAATGGAAGATGGGAGGACTGGAGGAAGATCTACCTGAGGCATCTCAATGAGAGACAAGGTTCACATACACATCGTCAAGGTTGGGATACATATGAATGGTAGATGGAAGATCCACCGATGTTGAGATCGGGGTGTTCATCGAAGAAGTTTCAACATATTCACAATATGAGACATCAAGGGAGTTATCATGGATGATAACAGGTAGAAAATGGTAGCGATACTATCCATCATCTCGACATCAGGGAGAGGGATCAAAATGGGTGGTTGAAAAAATGTAAACTTTGAAATGGGAAATATAAACTCAAAACATGAACTCTCGCCAAAACCCCCCCAAAAAACATCAAAAAAAGTGCTAAAAACGAAAAGTGTGTATACTGGAACGATGGTTTTTTTTTAGGGTCAATTTTGAACATGTTTTAAAAATGGCAGTGAAAACGAAATTTTCGTGCAAAAAAAAACCTTGAAAACGAAAAAGTGTTTATACTAGAATGACGATTTTTTTTTTAGGGTCAATTTTCAACATTTTTAAAAAATGCTAGTAAAACCGAATTTTTATGTGGAAAAAAAAGTTGTTTATGAGGAAAAAACACACTAATGTTTTTGGTAGAATAACATTTTTCTTTCCTAAGTATAAATTC
>APFE030999976.1:0-10926 GCA_000404065.3 Pinus taeda
TCTACTTTACCTGCCAAGATTGAGCTGTTTGGACAGATTTCTTTCTCTAATCTACAACAAAAATTGAAACATGGCATGACCGAACTTAGGCTGTTGGATCACCCATTCAGAAGTAGGGCAGCATCAACCAAATGTAAGTATATTTCTTCCATAAGAATATGAGATCTTTGTATCACCAAAGTAGATCATATTGGCACTTCCCCTGCCAATCATGAAAAACGAAACCTATTGGTATAGGTAGCTAACAATGGCTCCACTTGGGGATGGTTTTTCTTTTTGAAAGACCAAGAATAGCAGGTCAGAATGCCTTGGCCCTTGACTTCTTCTACCAAAACTTGAAAACTTTCTCTTTGTACTTCAACACTGGAGGCTGTCACCTCTGTGGAACTTCTGGAATATAAAGCCTTTTTCCTGCTTATTTACAGCAACTTTTTAAACTGAACTATTTGTATGCCGAAAGAAAATATATACAACTGATTATGTACTGGAGGAAAGACCCTGCTATATACATGGAGAGTAGTCAAAATAGTGCTTCAACATCCTGCCATTCACAGGACCTTCATTTAAGTCAGTTTCATCCAGATTTTTTAGGAAGTAAGTGTTGTTTCCTTGCACTGCTTGGATAATAAATGGTCCTCTCCAAAGATAATCAAATTTTCCATGTTTTCCTTTATCTTCCCTTCTTAAATCCCACTCGAGGACTTTGTCACCTATGCTGAAATCTTCAGCCTTAGTCCTTCTATCAAAAGCTTTCTTTAACTTTTCTTGTAGAACTTGTACTCTGCTATAAACTTGGTCTCTAGTTTGCTGCAAACATATTATTTGATTGATCCTTCTTTGCATGTCATTGGGGTCATCTTGACTTTCTTGCAGTAGTTTCATAACAGGAACCCCTAGTGATGAAGGAAATTTGGCTTCTAATCCATAGACTAACTCATATGGGCTGACCTCAATGGATCTCTTGGTTGTCAGTCTATCTGCCCATAAGGCATTCACAAGCTTCTTATGCCAATTCTTCTTATTTTCTTCCAACACCTTCTTTATGATGTTTGCAAGGCTTTATTTGATGATTCAGCTAGGCCATTCCCTTGAGGGTAGTATGCAGTGGAATGGCCCAAAGTAATATGAAATTTGTGGCAGAAGCTCAACATCTTCTTGGATCTAAAAGCAGCAGCATTGTCTATTATTATCTTGTTGGGGCAACCAAATCTAGACAATATGTTATTCTCTAAAAACTGAATGATTGTTAAATCATTGGCCTGTCTACATGGGATGGCCTCAATCCATTTGGTGAAATAGTATGTGGCTTTGAGGATCCATCTATGCTGGCCTGAAGATGAGGGATGAATTTCCCCAATGAAATCCAAGCCCCATTGCTGAAAAGGTCTCTCTGTTGCAATAGGCCTCAAAGGGAGTGGCAGTAATTTTCTCTTTCCCTCAAATATTTGACACTTATGGCATGAGGTGGTGAAACTTTTTACATCAGGGAATAGAGTGGGCCAATAGTAACCAGCCCTTAGTATTTTATCCACAGTGGACTTCCAATACAAATGTCCACCACAATCTCCTGCATGAAATTCCTTTATGACATTGTTAGCCTCATCTTCAATTAAGTAGTTTAGCAATATACCTTCATGGTTTTTCCAAAGAAAATTGCCATCCATGACACAGAATCTTGAGGCTTTCATTTTTAAGAACCTACATTTAGTTCTGGACAATCCTGGGGGAGCACACAGGTTTTGCAATATATGACAGATATTAGAATACCACAGGGATTGTTCAAAGGCTACATTGATCTTTGGGGTCGCTAGCTCTGGTTCACTGTCCAGTTGGTTGATGTCCAAGGCTTGGAAATTTGTTTCAGACATTAATTTAGCCAAACCTTGCCCTTTTATCAATTTTGTAGGTTTTATTTCAATGTCAAATTCTAAGATGTTGTTGGCAATCCATTTTCCTCTTCTGCCCTCCAAATTCTCTTGGGTGAGTATATCTTTGACAATGGGACTTGGTACATAAGCTATAACATGGGAGTATAGGATATAGATTCTAAAGTCTTTGATGGCTTTGACCAAGGCATATGCTTGCTTTTCCATGATCTGGTATTTTAGGGGAGCATCTCTAAGAGCTCTACCAAAGAATGCAATAGGTCTCTCATTTCCTTGGTCATCTTTCTGTAATAAGACAACAGCAATAGTATGCTGGGAAGCAAAAGAGAAAATGATAAATTTTTTGTCAAATTGAGGATTTGTTAAGACTGGAGTTTGGGTAAGGGCCAGCTTTATTCCTTCAAAAGCTTGATTTACTTCTACTGTCCATTTCACTTTTAAATCCTTTTTCAGCATGTTATTTAGTAATCTGCTTAATTCAGCCAAATTTGGGATGAATCTCCTGAGGAAGTTAATATTCCCCAAGAATGCTTGTAATTCTTTGATGTTTCTTGGGTGGGGCATTTGCAAGATGGCCTGTATTCTATCTGGGTCAATCCTAATGCCATCCTTTGAAATGATATGACCTAATAACTTCCCTTCTTCCAATCCAAACAGGGATTTCTTGGGATTTAAGGAAATTCCATATTTCCTGCAAGTTGTGAATATTTGCTTTAGATGTTTCAAATGTTCTTGGTCCAACTTTGAGAAAGGTGTGAGGTCGTCTAAGTAGATGACAAGGAAATCACAGATTTCTTTGGAAAAGGAAATATCCATTGCCCTTTGAAAGGTAGCTCCTGCATTTTTCAACCCAAAAGGCATTTTGACATATTTGAAGGTTCCCCATGGGGTTGTAAATGTTGTTTTGTCCTGATCATCAGGGTGGACTAGGATCTGGTTGAAGCTTGAGAATCCATCAAGTAAAGAAATTCTTGATGCCCCTACCACTCTTTGCAAGATGTGATCCATCTTGGGTAAGGGGTAATTATCTTTTAGGGACACTTGATTCAAGTTACTAAGATCAACACAAAGCCTGATTTCGCCCGTTTTCTTTCTTGTAGGGACCAAATTTGAAATCCATTCTGAGAATCTGATTGATGCTATTATGCCAGCTTTAAACATTTTTTGTACCTCTTTTTCAATTGAGGGGAGAAGCATAGGGTTGATCCTCCTCAATTTCTGTTTAAAAGGTTTCTGATTTGGCTTAAGAGGGATTGTATGTTGAATGATGGAGGTATCATAGGATTTTAAATCCTCATAGCTCCATGCAAAGACATCTTGGAATTCTTTAAATAGGTCGATGTATTTAGGCTTTTGATCAAGTGGTAGAGATGCAGATAATTTAATTATCTTGGGTTTTTAAACAGTTCCAATGTTGCACTCTTCAATGGCAGTATTAATGGGTTGCAATTTTGGTTTTCTAGGGACATCATTTGAGTAAAAAATGTCCTCTAATGGAGTTAGGCCTGTTGGAAGAAA
Source organism: Pinus taeda (assembly GCA_000404065.3). Lineage (NCBI taxonomy): Eukaryota > Viridiplantae > Streptophyta > Pinopsida > Pinales > Pinaceae > Pinus > Pinus taeda. Next base: position 3,405 of record APFE030999976.1, read on the forward strand.
ATTGTCTTTCCATTGTATAACTTCAGCTTCAGTATGAGCTATTTCCTCAGAATGAACTTTTTCAAGTTCTTGTATATTCTCCTGGTCAAAGTTTGTTGGACAAAGCATTTGATTTGCTGTTTTAAGTGAGATATTTGTATGGTGTTGTTCACCTAGTGTTTGTGAATCACTTGCAGTCTCTGTATCAATGTTTAGTCCTGCGAATTCTTGCTGTAGAGTCAAGAAATTATTTGTTTGTTTGTCATCCTCAAACACTTTCCAATCCTTGACATTGTTTGGGACAGAAGGTCTGTGTTTTACCTCAGCTGCAAAGCAATGCTGGGGTTCAAAAGGTAGTTTGCAAGTGCTTGCAAACGTGGCCAAACTATGAGCATGGAGGTTATGGGTTCTAGGAATTTTGGTTATTTGGAATTCAGTGAAAGAATTTAGGATTTCAGCAGCAGCTGACCTATAAGATCTTAGTCTTTTGTCATTGGTGACAAAGTTTCCTTTTACTTGTTGGATGATTAGGTTAGAGTCTCCTAGGATTGAAACTTTTATGGCCTGTAAGGATTTTACTAGCTTAAGGCCCAGTAAGAGGGCTTCATATTCAGCCATATTGTTGGTGCACCTAAAGTTTAACCTATAGGCTCGGCCTTCTGCATGATTGTTTTGTTTGTTATGTATCCAAACCCCTGCCCCTGCCCCAGATTTGTTGACTGATCCATCAAATTCAAGGAACCAGAGGACTTCTTGATTTAGGGGAGGGTTGTCAACTGTGGTGGAGCTTGACATCAGCAATTTGAGATCTTGGCTTACCTTTGGTTTGTCCTTTTGAACGATTTCATTTGTTGACTCCTTAACTAATATTTCTGGATCAGGGGTTTCTTCATTTATATGCTGATGTTGTTTAATTGTCTGGGTTTCTTCATCATTTGTGGGACTTGTATTGTCATTGAAGAGAATATAGGAGTCTATGTCAGAGTGAACAACATATATGGGAAAGTTTTGAGGCTTGTCTTCACTGCTAACCATTCATTTCATCAGTGACTCCCTATATAGCCTCTTAGGTTGACCGAAGACTGAAATGGTGGCATAGGACATGTCTAATTGTAGGGAACCTTGGAGTTTAGCCCCCCATGATCTTGATAACAGCATTCCATATTTGGGTGGGATATCAACAACTACCACATCCATTAGGATTGTTTTATTTGGGTACTGGACCAGTGATACACAAAGATCTTTTATTAAGCCTAAACATTTTACTTGGCTGGAGTCAAATGAAAATAGGTCCTTATAAGGTCTTGTAATGTCCAGGTTGAGCCTCTCCATCACTGATTTAGGCATAAGGTTGTGAGAGGCGCCTGAACCAAACATTGCATTATGTAGTATCTTATCATGAACATGCAAGCTGACATAGAAAGGTAAGATCCCTGTAACTGCTGTCTTTCCATCAACCTCTGGGCCGAAAAGCAATTCTGGCGTATCATCTAACACATTGAAATTATCTTTATTACGAGTTAGTTGAAGAGATTTCTTGATTTGTTCTTCGTAGATGTCATGCTTGGCTAATTCTGAAAGAGGAATAGCTATCTTCAATTTGCCAATTTCAGCTTCTAGGTCAGATGGTCTTTCAGTTTGGATCTTGGTGTTGTGGGTGACAATCTTTTCCTTGTTTATTGAGTTTTCCTCTTGACTCTTGTCTTGATCATGAGACTTATCCTTTTTACTCATCTCTTGAGGAGTAGTATTTGGATTAGGCTGCAAAGGTGGTGCAGCCATTGGCTTTTGTTTTGAGGGGAATAATCCAGTTATTTCTTCAACGGTTATTTCATTTGTAACTGAATCAGTTTTGTCCCGTGTTTCCGTAACTATGGCTTTTTTAGGCTGCAGGCTATCTTTTTCCTTTTCAGGCTGTGTTACATTTATATTTTTGCTTCTTAGCTTGTATTGCTTGTGAACTTCATAAACGACTGTGTCATAACCTTGTTTAAAGTCAAATGACTCACCTGACCTGGTTTGGAACTACTTAATGTCATCCTCCTTGTGATCTTCATGACTTAGGAAAACTCGCTGCTCATCATTTAGGCCCATTAGGTTAATGTGGGTATCATCTAGTTGCTCATTTGAAGTGGATGCTTCAGTATAGTTTTCCTGGAAGGGAGGTCTTATCTCTGGATCAGAACTGGCCTTGCTAATGTTTGGGTTTTGATTTCGCCTAAAATTTGGGTTCCTGATAGGGTTACTTTGTGGTGCTTCCCATGATGACTTTCTCTCCACAGATTCCACTCTGTCACCCAAACTTTCATGCCAGTGAGTATTGCATCCAGTTTTTGATCAAAGGCTGAGGGTTCCTCTTTGAAGGTGACTCTTTTTTCCAATCTTGCCCTATTCCTTTTGGCAATAAGGTTAGACTCCACTGTAACAACAACTTTTTGTGCATCCTCAAGGGTTTCAGGGGCTCTTTCCTTCAACTGATATGCCATGTCAGGGTCAAAACCATCAGGGAACTTGTATAATGCTAAATCAGGGGGAGGTCTCAAATTCTGCGGTATTGTGTTATATACATTGTTGAATATTGCAAAATACTCCAAAACGGTCTCCTGAGGGCCTCGTTTGATTGTATCATATTCACCTAGTATGTGCAAGGGATCTTTCTTCTTTTCCCATCTATTAGTAAAGGCATGGTAAAGCTCATCAGGAGTTGTTATGGTATTTGCAGTGAGTGACCTAAACCAAGTTCTTACATCCCCTGTCAGGCTCTGAACAAAAATCCTCATTCTTACACTGTCATCATCAATTTCATAGTTCTCAAAATGATCTTGCATTCTTCTGGCATGCTGAATGGCTGTGAAAGGGCCATTGGAGTCAAAGTATGAGATTTTGGATTGGTAGTCATGAGGCAGGGCTGCAGCATTAGCAGGTAACTGCAGGGGTGCATATCTATTGGCCATATTTGTAGGGTTTATAGGGTTAACCTGGACAATAGGGACTACTGGGATAATGGGAGTAATAGGTATGGCAGAGACTGTAGTGTTGGTCAAGGGAACATGTGAAGTGGATGAAGGTGTGAAAGGAGGGCTTTGAGATGTAGATGGTGAACTAGGGGAACCAGGAGTAGACCGGAATAGGACCTTGATTGGAGTGAGAACGGGATTAAGGTAGGCTGTCTTAGGGCTCAAGTCAGAAGGGTTTTCCTGTTTTTGTTGCTTCCTAATGTTTTTAGGGATTGTGTTAGGATTTTCAAAAACAGTTGGTGGGTTAGGGTCAGGATTGGACCTTGTATACCGCTGATTCTTCTTGGGAGCTAGCTTCTGAATTGTTTTTTAAGTATTTTTAGGATTTTCTTGTGTCTGCAAGGGCTAGACAAGATTTTGGAATGGCTGCATATGTCCTAAAGCTAGTATGAAGATAGATTGAAGCAGCTTCTATGTAAACTTGCTAATGTAAAATAGAAACAGTTTTCGAGGCTTGCTGGCTAACTTTCAGGCTTCACCTGTAGCTTTAGGAAATATACAGTAATTAGAAAATCCTAAGGTTGTCCCCAGTGGAGTCGCCATTTATGTTATTGCTCAGGTTGTCCCTTGGCTCCTTAAGGGATACGGCCGAGGTAACCACAGACCAAGCTTTGGACTGCGGGTCCTAGCCTACCAGCAGTCAGAGAGGGCTCTCTCTTTGGGATTTAGCTTTGTTTAGGAAATGATTTCAGGCTAGTTATTATGCACATGGGTTTTTTTTTTAGTTTGGCGGGATGGATGATCTATTCAGGCAGAGTTGGCATGCGAAGCGTAAGAGGTTTAGAACATTGGGCATGGAGTCAAGGATGTGGACTGAAGGATGTGTTTTCTTTGGCAAAGAAGGGACTACAGAGCAGGATAGCTACACAAGGAACAATATCAGGTTTGAATGAGGATGAAATGGATGTCAGGGAATGAAAGGCAGCTAAGAAGCTTTCATTATGCTAACAGAGGGAACGTGACTGAACATTCTATAGGAGAAATTAAGAAATTCCTATAACAATATTCATATACGGAGGAAACTGTTGTAAATATGAGCCAAGAGGAATTCATATTCATAGGCTGATTTAGAAGGAAAACATAGAGAAAAAACAGGAATTGAGGACAGAGCACGGCTAAGTGACATCTGAGCTATTCTTTCTTCCTTCAATTTTAGATCATGACACAGATATGATATAGCAAACATAGCAACTGTAGAAAGAGATGAAGAAAACTTATTAGTCCATGAAGAAGCACGAGAATCCTGTAATCTTTATTCTTCAGCCATCGAATCCACATTTAGACAGTCCAAACACAAATGTTCCAGCAAGCTCTGTTTATTAAATCTCTTAGAGCGTACACAACAAGTCTCAAAATGAGATTATCGATCAAACACCTCTCACCCTTTGAACAATGAACAATGTTGTTTAAATAGGCAATATTTACATGCTGGCCCTTGAGCCGATGTCAAGTTAAAAGAACATCACTGAAAACATATCTAACAAAATAGATCCCAAAGATATCTGTAGCAATAAAGTTTTTAAATGCTAAGTTGTGCTGGTAATGAATGCATAAAATATTTAAACAGGTGTTCTGGGGTAGCTGACAATTGAAGTTATGCAAGTGAAGGCTGCGTATGAGAGAGCAGCCTCAAAATGGTTGAACGGTGGTCCTGGAGCTGTGCGCTGGCCTCATGGCCATAACTTTGTAATTACTGCACATGGAATCCTTTGTCGGTATTGTTTAGGCGGTTCCATATATTTTTTAAAAAATAATCTTCGCCTTTTAGATTGTGGTGGTGGCTGTCCCTTCAGTAAGTTGAGTTGCCCATTCACATCCAGATTGATATGATCCTCACTCTACATGGATGATTGATTCAAGCCCACATTGAAATCTGCGATTTCTGCTGACGTGCCGCTGCTTCTGAGCGCATTTTCAAATGGTCTCTCTCAGATTCACTTAAGGGTGCATGGCATATCTAATTTGTGCCAAACTGAGCCAGATCCAACAAGTACACCATTGCCATCCTCAACACTTTGTCATTCTTTATATATCACACAACTCACCTTGCTCTGGCGCCCATGTGAATCTAAATTCTTTACCTCCCACATCAATCATTTGATGCAGTCGCCACTGGCTTTGTCTGATTTTTTACCACAGGATTTTCGTGATCTAATATAATTGCCTTCCTCACCACTTTGTTGTTCTTCACATATATCACCCAACTCACCTTGCTTTGGCGCCATCATATTAGCCATAAGGGAACAGGAAATTAAAGATTTGCCAAATACGTGTGAATACAAATTTAAACATTACTGGAACAAGCGCAATTCAGTCAAATAACCCGTGGCCAAAATAACTAAACTCTTAGTATTCACAAAACCCGCCGATGAATCACCATATAAACCATATTTCAGGTTTCAACAGAGTGACCACTTCTTTGTCGCAATCCCTCCAAATCACTGGATCCCCTCATGCGTACTTTCTGTCGTCAATATCAATCTCCTCTGGTTCTGAAATGAATTTAACATTTCTAAAGCCTGATACGAATCAGATAGAAAGAAAAAAGTTTAGTGTTTAGAGTTCCATCATTTGTTCTTGTCAGGCGAATGTTCGAACTCGAAGCCACCGTAGTAATGGTTGGAAACCTCTGTCCAAAATTTCCGATTTTTTCTCTAAGCCAATGTCAACAACAACTCGATGTGCACACATTATTTCTGAGAAAGCCACATCTATGACATCTTGACCAGGAAAGCAAGTGTCTCCAACGCAATACAATCCATCCACTCCCGTTGTGTTAAATGGCACCCCAAGCAGTCCTTTAGGATTTTTTGTGGAATTTGGTTCATAAGTCCCATTTTCACGAGCAAGAAATCGCTGTGTCTTGGGTGTAACAACCTATTTTAAAAGTTATTGCTCCTTTTAAACCTGGAAAAAGTGTCTTCTCCAGCCTGCTGACAATGAGAATCCGGAGCTTCATATTTTAAGACATGCATTTTTCGTAAAATGATATCAATGTTTGATCCTTTCTTTGAACCACCTGCACAAAATGAGACACGTTTCTGAGGACGCCCATATGAGTCCTTTTCCAGCTCCCCCTTTAAATTTTCAAATGCTTCATCTGCATCTTTCATAGTCTTGAAAACAGCAAATTTTGTGCAATGTTTGTTGTTGACACGAGAGAATGCCTGGATTTCAACAGAATATTTCTCTGGAAAAAGATTCTGTAGTTTATCCCAAGAAGTACCAATGGGTATTTTATGAATACAAAGCTTTGAAAATTCTGCTTCGTTTACTTCAAAATCACCCATGTCAAGAGGATCATTAAGTCCACGTTCTAGTTTGGAAAGGGTCAATCTCATTGGAGCAATGGCATCATCCAAACAATTGTGTGGCTTTCCTTCCTCTCGTAAGTCATATCCTAGCACAACCATGTAGCTGTGGTACACTCTGACCTGAGTCACTTTCATTTGCAAAAGATATAGAACATCTCCATAAATTCTCTGGAAATGGCAGACATTAAAATTCCACTTTCGGCGCAATATGCTGCTACAACCTCAACTCTCCTCTTCAAAATGAAAGTTTGAAATTCCAAAACACAAACGAAGACATTGCCCATTTCTATAGCAGGTAGTGTAGAGTCGTGCTTATCTTGATAGTGGTTTTCTCTTTTAGTGACCACCTTCAAATATTCATGCAGACTTTACTGACAACTCTACTCAGGCATAGTCCTCAAAGGAACAAAGCTATAGACCATTTTTCCATATTAATGTAGCTATAATTCGTTGTAAATCACTGATCTCAGCATCCCTCTCTTCAAGTACTTTCATCAGTCGCTCTTGCTCCTTCAGATGGACACAATTGTTACATTCCTTTACGAAATTATTCTCACACAGAATTTCCTGATTTGTGCTCCTGTCATGTTTTATTTTCTTGCTATTTTGTAATGTCTCTTCTTCTGTGTCTGCGCTACATATATAGTCAATGCTTTCACTAGGCCTCTTCCTTGTCAAAAGAACTAAATCATTTTTGCGCTCATCTAACTTTCATCAGCCACAACTTCTTTCTTGATGTTATAGTCTTTTTGTGAGAGACCTTAAAATAATTTGGTCTCATGCTCCTGAAAATACTCCTTATGGTTGAGGTCTACCTTCCAATCATCGATCCAAGCAGAGGTAAAGATATGAAGAGTATGGTGGCCCTCAGGAGCTAGTGAGGGATCCAAAATAGTTGGAATGCTAAGAAAAATGCTTCCATCTGAGAGCCTTACACCCACAGCTTTTTCATTTTCAAGAATAATATCTGTGACATTTTCCTTGGACAAAATTGTCCCACCATAATCCATTAAAACCTTAGCCAGATTTTTAGCAATTCCACCAACACCACCAACTGGGTAATTTATCCCTCCAAAATGTCTATCACATAGGACCATGCTTGTATTTATCATCGGTGTCCGCAAGGCACTCACTGTGCTCACAATGAAGCACTCTGTATCAATGAAATACAGTAAATTTGGATCTTTTATATACTTCCGGGCTATGTCTCCT
>APFE030999985.1:7324-23360 GCA_000404065.3 Pinus taeda
GGAAGGACTGGCTGTTCGGGGTGGACGTAGCCCAAACTGGGTGAACCACATATATCTATGTCTCTCTTGTTTTGTGCACTTTCTGTGTTTATATTTCTGCATTATTTCATGTTTTCCATTGCTCCGTAATATATAATTTTCTAACAATAAAATATTTGATTTCATTACTTCGGTATTGCATTACGTTTCTTTAACAATATTGACAAAACAAATTGGTTTTAAACTTGATGTTTATAATTTTAAATTTTCAATTTAAAATATACTCTCTTCCCAATAAAAATAAAAGGTGGATCAACGTAAATAATCCTTTCCCAAAAAGATATTGATCATGGGAAAAATCTATCTACCATGATCAAAATAAACATCCAATAAACTTGGACTTCTAAGTTCAAGTATTGGGCAATGCAACTTGAGATATCAACTAGCAGGGTTGTTAGGCAGCAAGTCTCTACCACCAGATTTTAGAAGGTGATGCAGCGATGAACGGTATTGCACTCATAGTAGAAGCTGCTTCAAACTTGGGTATGAACACATGGCATCCTCCTGCCATTACTAGGGCCAATGTTGAAGATATTCCCTAAAATGGGGGAGTGGAGACGTGAGCTACATACAACACACTCGTTAATAGTATTAAGTTTTTATTACTAAATAATGTGTATTTGAAATTCATTTTGCCTATAGTCTAATTTCAACGAGAAAGTTAAATATAAACCGTGAAAGGCTTTTTTAAGAATATAAACTAGCATTTGCACCTAATGTTGCAAAGGAAACGTCGTAAGGCATAGTGTGTGGAAGAATATTGAAATGTGAATGGGATTTTGTGGGCCTTTTTTAAAGCAAGGGTCGATGATTCCGAGTTTTAATTTGAGGAAGCCATGCCGAAAACCGTTGAAATGGAATGCAAGTAGCCATAAATATCCGTTGAACTTGTTTAGAGACCTTTGTTTGTAGTTGGTAAAATTGTGTAGTTAAAGGTGAAGGTAAACGAATGAATCCACGCAGACAACCGGGTATCCATATTGATTTGGGTAGGGTTATTTAAGAAATCATTATTCAAACGTGAAATTAAATTAATATGAAGATATAGTGAAAACATGTATTATATTCATTAAAATCAATTGATTTTGTTAACAAAATATGTTAAAACCCATTGACAATGAATTGGTTGTGAGGACATAAACTATCAAAATGGTATTTGATCTTGAAACATACTTTTTTAAGTTTGAAATGGAAAATACAAATAGTTGTGAGGACATAAACCATCAAAATGGCATTTGATCTTGAAACATCCTTTTTTAAGTTTGAAATGGAAAATACAAATAGTTGTGAGGACATAAACCATCAAAATGGTATTTGATCTTGAAACATCCTTTTTTAAGTTTGAAATGGAAAATACAAACAGTGAATTGTAACAGAAGAGGTTCGAGAATGAATATAATATTCTAAAGAACATTGTGCTTGTCATTCCATATTTGAAGTTGTATCAAAACATGTTGGAGGCATCGAAGACCTGAAGAAGCAGTAATGGACCTGCAAAATGTATATTTTGTTAGAATTAGTAATATGTAAATCAGTTGTGGAAATTTATTAGTAATACTTTGCAGGTGAGTTGTGTTAAAATGAATTTGGAATGAATGGAAATGAAGTTACCTTTGCCATGGGGATTTATATATTGTTAGTGGAATATGCATGGTGAATAATGGCATATTGAACACCATTGGAGGTTTATGCATAGTTGGAGATGCATATCTTTTGCTTGCCATTCTACTTGTAGTTGCTTAGGTATGCTATTTCTGAGTCCATGTGTCCTGTTGCAAAAGAAAGAAAATGTTAGAATGAGATGTATAGATAATATAAAGACATTATAATATTTGCTTAACTATTAATATTGATTAAAGTTGGTTGTTGTTGAAAGATATGAAAAGTATGTTATGAAATAGAATGAGGTAAATAAATGGGGGAAACCTTTTGGTGATGTTAAAGTATGGGTTGGAACAGATTATCTGGAGGCGGCATTGAATGGAGAATTTCTTCTGCGTGTTTTTTGCGAGCAATTTTTTTGTTGTCCTTCATTTTATTGTAACGATCGAAACTGAATGCGGGGCTAATCCGGAGATCTTGTAGAGAAGGTACTCTTGAAATTGTTGTCAATGTGAGACCTTGACGTTCTGTTTTTCCAATGTCAATTGTTGCTTTTGGAAGTGTCATACCTTGAGATTTATGTATGGTTAAAGCCCAAGCCATCTTCAGTGGAATTGGTGCACGTCCATTTATTTTTACTGGTGGAATAGGCAAGTGAGTGGGGTTTCTTTCATCCCAAGGAGGCCCGATGTATTTGGGAAAATATATGACAACAAATGTTGGAATTTGTGGTGGTGCAGTTGATTCTTTGTAAAATATGGTTACAATTTCTCCGAGGGAACCATTAACAAATCCGGTTGAAACCAAAAGGTTGGAAGTCAACATAACTTTTTCGCCATTGCATAGTAATACAATTTTCTCAAGTTGCTCGTCTTCAGAGGAAATGTTGGAATATGTGTTGCAATCTTCAGCAATGGATCTTACGATTGGAGTGTTTAGAGATTTCATCATTTGCTTATTATGGACCATTGTTTGAGCATTTGTTGGAAATAGATGCATGGAATCATGAAATGAACATATTTCTTCTTCTGATAAAAAGGAATCTGTGCGCGACATGAGTACGTTGTAGTCATCGATTGTTGGATTTGTATCTCTAATGTTCTGGAGAATGTTCCTAAAAGTAACCTGTGCGATGTTGTCGCCTTGTTGACGAAATATTGTGTCTAATGTGATGATTGTGTTGAAGGTGTTCCACAGTGCGCTTCCGTGGCTCGTCCCTGCATATAGAGGTATGTCTTTGATGGGTGGTAGCTGACCGAGATCACCAGCCAATATAATGGAATAGCCACCGAAAGGAGTGTTTCTTTGTTGTGGAAATGCCTCTCGAAGACGTTCATCAATATGGCTGAGAAGCTTTGGCCCAATGAAGCTCATTTCATCGATTAGTATGTATCTTATATGCCTGAGTTCTTCTTGGGATTTTGCAAGAGCATTACCTTTTAAGGGCATAAGATCCTTTATAGGAAGGTGCAGAGCAGAATGGATTGTCGATGCTTGTATGTTGAAGGCAGCAACCCTTGTAGGGGCGAGGAGCATGATCGGTGAAGGTTTTGGGCTTGCAAGGCTTATGAGCATATCTTTGATGCAATTGATAAGGAGGGATTTTCCTGTACCAGCAGTGCCTTGTATCATCATTCTGAGAGTGGGTAAATAATTCTTCTTAGCAAAATGATTAGAAATAATATTTAGAGCTTTTCTTTGCATTGGAGATAATGCAGTAAGGGTCTCCATGATATGTTGATGTGTTTGAAGAATGCGGTGGATGGAGCGGCTATTCTCAATGAATTGTATGGCATTATTTTGTAGATCTAATGGGATAGTGGTATGATTCCAGTTATGGGTGTCATCAAAGCCACGAAGACCAAGCATGTCAAGGTCATTTATGAGAAGCTCATTTGTAGGGTGTAACTGGGAAAGTAATTCCCATTCATTTATTTCCATGGTGTCTGGAGGATTGGTCTCATGAATAGTTGAGGTATCATTTGCGACAGATTCAATATCAGATAGTGTGCAGTGTTGATGCCAAGGTTTGTAGAATGGACGAAATGTTTTCTAATTTGTGATGAATTTTGCAGCCGAATCTCCTATATCTTGTATGATATGGTGAAAAGGTTTGTATAGCATAAGTTCAAATCTGCAAAAGTCAACGTAGCAAGGTTCAGTTGTGGATGGTATGAAGGAGTAACGTGGTATGACCCGAACAATTGCTTTTGTAGGTCTTTGTTTCCATTTGTTTGTCTTGCGATGAGGATCATATGACCGGATCTTGCTAATTCTATTAGTGATGTGGATTCTAGGGTAGAAGGGCGTTGGATATATGTATTTATGATGTGTGGGGATGTAGTGGAGGTGGTGTTCGTTTGTGGAAGGCGCATAAGAATTTTTTGGTTTACATTTAAAGAAATGAATGGTCGACTACATAATGTTAATGGTAATTTTTGCAGCATATGGTAGGTTTCTTGTGCTCCAATGTCACAATCAACAAGGGTTTTGCAAGAAATTTTCGAAATGCGGATGTTGCTGGGTCAACAATGGGTGAAGTCGGGACAATTCTACGTAGCATGTGGTGGAAGATTTCAGATTTTTTTTCTACTTTGGATGCATATTTGGCGATATATTTTTATACGGCGTGTATGGAGAGTACTGGTTGGTAGTCAACATTTGCACGCCAAATAGATAGGATGGTAGGGTTATGGCTATTGAGTCGATCGTCATTGCGAGCAAGGGTGTATGTTTTTTGGCCATTGGAATCAATGAATAAGGCTGTTTTTGGATGTAATTCCCAAGGTGCTTTATAATGACATTGGAATGAGGATCCATTTTTTCTTAGGCATGTGCTTTCTGAGCATTCTGTGTGACGTTCAACACAATTGATGAGTTGTTCATAGTCATTGAAAGGATTGGTTCTGAAGATTTGCGGTGTGGACAATAGACAAGGGTCTTCGGGATTTTCCAAGCAATTGGTTGGCTTGAAGTCAAAGGATTACGAGGGTTCCAAGTGGAAATATATTCATCGAAGAACTGCCTTGTAATATCAACTGCTTCTGTGTCTTCCCAGTTGAGGTTTTCATATCAGGTGCATTTTCTATCCAAATGAAACCATGGATGTGCACAGATCCCCTATGTGCCATTCATACCTGTCAAGTATGCGTTTTTATAAGATAATTTTGTAATAGGTGAGGAATGTTGTTTTGAGTTTTTGGAAGAAAAATGCGGTAGAAATGCGTACCTGTACCAGTAATCTTTTGTCTTCAAGTGTTTCTCTAAGATAATCTCACGATATGTTGTGAATCTATGGTGCGTATATAGTGATGTTAAATGTGGGTTAGAGATAATGTTATCATTTCTCCACTTTTGTTGTTTTTCAATATCAGAAGGTAGACATCCGGGCATGATTGCATGAAGATTAGGCCATTTTGTATCAGCTGCACTTAATGTGAAGAAGAACGTCGGGCAATCGAGTTGAGATATCATGTCCGTTAGTTCATTTTTAGCTTTGTGCCAAAATGATCTTGTTCCACGTAAAGAGCTACCGAATCGCATGACTTGCTCTGTCAATTGCTCATCTGGAAATTGTTCTAATCGGATGTTCAGATCTTGAATAGATATTGGGAAGTTATCTGTGATGTTCTTTTTCACAAAAATTGATGTTGTTGCTTGACTGCGATGTCGCATCATGAGATTACATATGTAATAACGAAAGTGTGAGTGCTTTCCAAATCTGTTATCGTAGTAACGTATGAGATGAAGTGCATATTCATGTAACTACACTGCTTTCATTCTTGGTTGATTTGGCATTGCAGTCCCTGTCGGAAAAAGGGTGGCGAAAGCCATAGAGAGTAGACCTTTTGTGTTGTATTCATTGATTGGTGATAAACCAATTGTTGGCCACTCAATTGTAGCATCAGGTTGGTGGTTTTAAGCATGTAAATAATGGCGGATTTCTTGGATTTTTGTATTTGTATTAGGTATGATGGGTACGAATGATGATGTTTGGTTTAGGGATGGGTCTGCAGAATCTTCGGTGAGCTCATGTGGTGGTTCAAGTGAAAGGTGGACAGTGGTTTCTGTAGTATTGGAATGGTGAAGGGAGGAGGAGACATCGGTGGGGATTGCTGGTAAGGATGCCAGTGCGTTGTTATCAATACGAACATTCTTATAGTATGGGTCATTTGCCAATTTGTATTCTAATGCTGGGAGAACGCGATGTCTACTGACAATGAAATCATAAGCCTTATGGTCATTACTATGACGAGTGACAATTAGGATGTCCAAGTTTTCAACACGTCGTGGCAACATGTTTGTGATTTTTGTAATGTCTTGAGGAAAACAAACTGTGTGGCCATTGTATTTATATTGGCCACCACGTGCATGTGTTACTTGCAATATAGGGTTAACCCTAGCAATGAGCATTTCTTCTATTTGTGAAAGAGATGTAAGGATAGATGGTTGAGGACCAAGGTCCATGTTGTTTGATAATGAGAAGCGATGACCCTTTGTTTCAGAGATGCATCTGGAGTAGCAATACATGTGGTTGGAATTGCGGATATGTATTCCAGGATATGATTCAAGACAAATGGAGCATGGGCATTTAGGTGGAAGTTTATCAATCTTTGCATGGAAATCTCGATGTGCTTGATTAGTATAAACGTTGCTAAAAGCATGTGCGAAGGAGGGGTTAGGGCAATGAGGTATGGATGTATTTGTTTGAGAGGTTTGCTGAGAAGATAAAGAGTTTGATAATTGTAAGGGAGGATTGTTTTCGGGGTGGGCCATTTCAGACGAGGAATGTTGGTTTTCCTTCTATTTTTTGTGTTTTTGACATTCTTTGATGTCTTTTTTTGCTTGATAAAGCTCACGGAGACGTGCATTTATTCGTTCTTTATTTGTTGCATAGTATCTTCAAGCACGTTCATTATTAGAAAAAGAAGCCATTCGCAAAATTTATGGTACCTATAAGCAAGAGAGGGGAAAAGAAGAATGTTATTTGGAGACAACAACCATGTCATTGTATGAAAGCGAAAGAAGGGAAAAAAATTTAAGTGAAAGCGAAAGAAGGGAAAATAATTTAAGTTTTGAATAGTTTTATGTGAATTTTTTTATTTGAATAATGTGTTTGAAAGAACATATTAGTATTTTTTTCTTTACACATGTAGATAGTTTCATGTCTAATGTAGCAAGTTATGTCATTTTTTAAAAGGAAGAAGATGATAAAAGAAAAAAAGAATGTGAATTTGTCTACTCACATAATGCTAGATACAATGGAGGACGAATACTTATTCCAATGGTATATAAGAAAATTTCGTAAGAAGGCATGCAACAGTATATCGTGTAAAGTTGCATTTATAAAATTGGACAATAGGAATTGTCCAAAAGCAAGGAATACATTTTGCGATATTTATCTACAATATCGAGATGTTCTGAATTTCTCGAAGGATGTTGTTGCATTCTGTCATGAAATGCAACTTTTCTTCTTTTATGATAACGCATTTGAATTGTGGCACTCCGTTAAAAGTTTTTGTCCTCACTGATAGTGTGAAGATATGATCTGTCCATAGAGTTTTAGAGACAATTTCCTTGATCAGTTCTGGATCTGAAGATAATAAATTGAACTCTTTGGCATTATTTCCAAGAATTGTAGATCCCGCGTCTTCGAAAGAAACAGTTGAAGCTAATTCACCAGTGTGATCTTGTATGTCGATTTTCAATAAGTATATGTTATCATAGTCACTTACTTCAGCATTGAATTTTGGGCAGAACCACATCCCTGTATTTTGTGGAATAAGTTTTTTCATGCATTTTTTCCCACCAACAATCGACGGGCAAGAAATGTAGTAAAAACTATCCATCCCAATTTTTGTTATTGTGCCCTTTAATTGGAAAAATGTTTGTTTCTCTAAGGAATCCATATTGTAAATATCAGCAATTGTTATTTTTTTTTGTTGATGGCCAAAAGGAGATCTTGTTGTCAAAGATGTAGAAGCTGCAGTCGAACCTTCTTTTCTAAACCATGACTTTAGCGTATGGGCCTCTTCAATGTCAGGATCTACAAGAATAATGGATCTCGTTGTAGTGCCGATATTTTTTTCATTAAATTCTCCAACATGTGCGGATTTGATTGCAATGATGGGGCTATTTCCTATAGCACATAGGGAGGAGATTTCATGTGACACGACATTAAAATTATCTCCCCAAAATATTGCATCTATGTTATACCCTGACATGTCTTGAAGTTGTAATGTTTGTTTATTAACTTCAGAGCCGTCTTTTCTACGTATAGTGCATACACTGGAAATGTCTGTGACAATACCAAGAATATCAGCAATGGAGTTGACGTTTGTTGTTCTGATATCATTAATTGATGTTATATTGAATTGCACTGTTGGATTATGTTTTTTTCGTTGGCAACATGTTCTATGGTAGATGTTGCATTCAACAAAATTTCCCAGTCATTATTCAAGTGGTTGTATTGATTATTAGCCATTTTTACATTCCCTTTACACAATGTAGACATTTCCATTTTGGATTTCGTCGAAAAAATAATCTGCGACATTGTTGAAACATGTAATATGTATTTCTCCACCCTTTGTATCGAACAGGTCAAAACCAAACACTTTACCGGGTCTGTATTGATTCTGAAATTGTCGAAGCGTTGTTTTCCTTTGGACGTATCCTTTTATGCACCAATTTGAGTGGTAAGGGTTTAATGATTTGATGGGAATTTGAACTGGCAGAACGGATGGAGTTGGAGTAGTTGGAAGAGGGCAGTGTCTTTTTGATAAGGGATTTGGGTTCGATGAGGATGGAATGTTTTCATCAGATGTGATCGGGATACTCATAGTTTTTGGATTGCCAATTAAGGGTGCAAATGAAGTAGATATTTAAAAGTCTATTAGCTTTATAGACCTACACGACAAATGAGAGTCATAGGAATAACTGCTAGAAGCGGATGTGTTATAAATAAAAATGTTAAATTTGAAATAAGAAATTTATAACAAACTTACGTTGAACAAACTTACGTTGATTGACCGATAGCTGAGGTAGTCCAACTTTTAACATTTATAACAGAACCCTTTTGTAGTAAGCCTATTGCTACGAGATCATTGAAATCTTTTGGAAGCATGATGTGTTTCTTATGTGTTCCGTCTGAAATTGTAGTACAATATCGTGGAGTTGAATTTTGATTGATTGTATTGGTTCAAGTTCAACAAGTTGTAGGTATGGTTGAATATGAGTTGATCCAGATAAAATTGAGGAAATTGCATGCTGAGTAAGGTTTGTTGTCATTTTCTGGTACAAAACAAAACACAAAAATGTTGTTTTCTTCGCGTAAGACGTTTAATATTCATTACATTCCTATAACATTACTTGAAAATATATGAATTAAAGGGCAAAGGGGAAGAAGCATGTTCAATTTGTTTCTAAATGAGTGATTATCTAAGCTTGTAAACGTAATGAAGAAAGATATTTATTACAACAACTTTTATATGATCATTTTTTTTTAAACATAGTTAAAATTGTGAATTAACAATTTCAGAAACCTACACATGTTAGAAAAAATCAGATAGGGCATGATGATTGAGTTTCCCGTGCCAAATAATGTATACATTTTTTTTAGGGAATTTGGCTGTAGCAACACCAGAGCTACGTTGGAGCTACATTGTGGGTTTTGTATTGGGCAAATTTGTATTGTGGAATTTGGGTTTTGCATGAGTATTTTTGTTTCCAGAGAAAACGAATGTTGTACATAATGGTGGAGAGAAGTTGTGCAATTGCATAGAATGCAATGATAGGTGGCTAAGCTCAACATAGGTCCAATGACCAAGCACTGAAACTATTTAATGCAATGCCTATGCTAGATGAGGTTACATAAAATTATGTAATTTCAGGATTTGTACTTTGATGATATGCACAGAATGGGTAATGCCAAGAGGCCCTAAATGTTTTTGCTCAAATAAGCAGATTGTTTCTAAGCCAAACAAATTCATCTTTGGCACCATTCTTAAGGCCTGCATTGGGTAATGCCATGAGGCCCTAAATGTTTTAGGTCAAATGAGGAGAGTGTTTTTAAGCCAAAAAACTTCACCTTTGGCACCATTCTGGGACATCTAAAAGCTCTGAACAACTTACCTGCCTGGTACTTAGTATGTTGTATGGGCCTGGAATTAGATGTTTTTAATCCTAGGGATCAATTGGCATTTGTTTAGTTGACATATTCACAAACAAAGAAAGGACAGCTCTTGTGAAAGCTAGATGAGAGGATAAAATGAAGTATGTCATTCAAAAGAGTAAAGGAATATGCAATAGGAAAAAGTAGTGCTAGAAAGGAACGACAAGCGGGGAGACTAGTCCCTTAAGATCCATGGGATGCAAGGACAATCTCAATGATTGTGATTTCCTTTGCAAATGACACATGGAGATTTAGGTTTGTATGGTGTAGTGTGTGGATTTTCGTCAGATGATGCATGGTTGCCCCCTTTCGTCGTTGGCTTCTTCTTCTTCTTCTCCTTCCTTTTCTTCTTCTGCTCAGTTACTTGGTTTTTAGTTTGACTAGTTTCACCAAGCGAAGAGGAAGAAGGAGAGGGAGAAACAAACGAAGTAGAAGGTTGGGAGGTAACTCTAGTATCATCTGGTTGCTGATTTGATTACTCAAGAATCATGGTGTTTTGAATGACAGAGGTCGATAAAATCCATACCGGCAGGCCAATTGCAAGCCCCGGAAGGGACAATGTAGCCATATGAGGTGAACCAACATCTCCCCTAGAGGAAAAGGGAGTAGGATTCTCCCAAGGGGAAATCCTTGATTGGTGGACTCCATTTTCTCAACCTAATACCAATGAGGGAACAGTGATGTTATTCCGATTTAAATAAATTTTATGACACAACTTGCTTTTTCAATTTTTAAGAGTCGAGAAAAAGCTAAAGATGACTCTAGTCGCCTTCGATTTGGGTAACTCTAGTATCATCTGGTTGCTGATTTGATTGCTCAAGAATCATGGTGTTTTGAACGACAGAGGTTGAGAAAAGCCATACTAGCGGGCCAATTGCAAGCCCTGGAAGGGACAATGTAGCCATATGAGGTGCACCAACATCTCCCCTAGAGGAAAAGGGAGTAGGATTCCCCCAAGGGGAAATCCTTGATTGGTGGACTCCATTTTCTCAACCTAAGACCAACAAGGGAACATTGATGTTATTCCGATTTAAATAAATTTTATGACGCTTTGACACAACTTGTTTTTTCAATTTTTAAGAATCGAGAAAAAGCTAAAGATTACTCTAGTCGCCTTCGATTTTTAATGAGCCTGAAGTGACAAGTGCTCAGATGGACCTTTTCTTTTAAGGATTCTGAAAAGGAACGAAAGCGACTACTCTGGATATCTAGACAAGCGGATTACCAAACCAATCGCAAAACTGCAGAATACTTTTTATGGTACGGCAGTCAATCTTCCTGAATGTTGTGTTCAGTGCATTGTGATCGATAGGGCAGCAGACACGGCTTCCTAAGGATAAAGGATATAGCCTACTGTGGTCTCCCAATATATATTCGACGGTACGTGGTAGCACAAGTCTATACTGGCACTTGTTGATTCAAAGAGGAGGAGTCACCCAACCTACGATGAAAGTGATAGCTACCAGGCTTTACGACGCTGGAATACGTCTCTAGCCTAGACTTCTAAATGTTTTGCGTTGGGTTCCAAAGCATTTTTATGTTTATTGAAATTTATTTTACAGTTGATCTTTCTTAAGAAGTTTGCCTTTAAGGTTGATCGCATGATGTACATATACAATTCCTAAATATGCAATCTAAGATGATAAACAGTCATTTACTTTCTTTTTGTAGTGAAAATCCTAGGTACTAAGGAAAGAGAAGTGAAATTGTTTCAACATAGAGTAGAGAGCACACACTAAGATGCACTGTCCTAAATCAATTTCCGCATGCATTCTAAATGCAAATGCACATGCATGTATTTTTTTTCCGCTTTCTTAATGTGTGAATGGCAAAAAAAATGCCAAGTGGAATAAAATATCAATACAGGGATATGACTATTCCAGAATTCTGATAGACATGAGAAAAGCTATTGAAGTTTGTATCGAAGATTTCTAGAGTTTGTTCACCAGAAAAAATACAGTCACGATGGCACCACTTTGCATTAGTTTAACACATAGGAATAAAGTTTAAATTATCAACAAAGCATATATATGACTGAATCAATTCAATTGGGAAATAATTTTGAATTAAATTTATAAGAATCTGTATCTGTTCTGTGGCTAATGTACAATTGATAGCAGAGGATTTTCTATCATGGTCCATGGATGAAATAGAAATTAAACAAAAACTCAGAAAGGAGATTAAGGTTGTTACTGGAGATGAAGTAATACAGAAACGTCTAGAAATGTCCTTGAAAGTTGAAAGTTGAATCGCCCAGAGACAAAACAGAGCAAGCCAAGGCAAAGTATCTGTATTTAACATTGTTGTGTGAGTAACCAAAATAATTTGTACAGTGCTATGGAAATTAATAGTCTCTGCAGGAACAAAAACCAATATAATCCACACAATCCAATCCTCACCGGGAAGGTTTTGCAGGAATTTAAAGGTTTTCTTATGTTATAAAATCCTAAGCTAATGTGGGTGTCCTAGAAAATAAAAATGTATACCATAATACCCACTTACTATTAAGCATACAATCTAAACAGTAATCAAAGAATAGATAAGAATCAATATACTATACAATAAAAAGAAAAAAAAGGGAGTATGGGATAATAGAAATAGAGCCTCTGTAGGGAAACAAACCCAAGTTTGAGTCCAAAATCCCTAAGAAGACCCTAAATTCAACATATCCATGTGGATATGAAGTGTGATGACTATGTACAAGATTCCAAGAAATAGCAATGTCAATACAACTAAAAGAGCATCAAAAACTCATTAGTAGACCTCTGCATACTTCAGAAAAGGTGAAAAAAATCCAGAGCTTATCAGTCTCTAACTTCAACTTCTTATCATGATACTAAATGAAGGATTATGCTTTTAAAAAATCTGAAGTAGCTATGAAAAAGATTAATGAGAACATAGTTCTACTTTATTCTTCTACAAATCCTTATCAGGCTAAGTGAATATACTTCTAATTTATGCATTTAAATCAACCATCAACCGACATTACCCTTGAACATATCCCAGCTCGATGTGGTGTCCACTAAATGTGCTTTGGCAATGCCAATTCTCCAGCCAATCAAGGATGACATCATGACATTCCAATGTAACGTTTGGGATAGAAGCAAGCCACCGAATCATGATAAATCAATGTACAAATCTAAGTTGTTGTAGAAATACTTCAGCAAAGGTGAAAAAAATCCAGATCTTATCAGTCTCTAACTTCAGCTTCTTATCATGACACTAAGTGAAGGATTATGCTTTTAAAAAATCTGAAGTAGCTATGAAAGAGATTAATGAGAACACAGTTCTACTTTATTCTTCTAAAAATCCTTATCAGGCTAAGCGAATATACTTCTAATTTATGCATTTCAGTCAACCATCAACCGACATTACCCTCAGACATATCCCAGCTCGATGTGGTGTCCACTGAATGTGCTTTGGCAATTCCAATTCTCCAACCAATCAAGGATGACATCATGACATTCCAATGTAACGTTTGGGATAGAAGCAAGCCACTGAATCATGATAAATCAATGTACAAATCTAAGTTGTTGTAGAAACTCATGCAGATGTATAGTAGACAATATTTTCTAGTGGCATTTGCTTCAGATAGGACTCTTAGAAGCATGAACAATATGCAATTTCTTTGTTGTTCAGCATAGGCTCCCTTGTTTTAGTTTTCCTTTTCCAATCTTTGAACTTGACAATAAGATACAAACCACAGAACATCAAGATCCCTTTGCGAAATCCTTGACAGTGGAAAGTGGATACAAAAATCGATTCAAACAAGGAGCAAAAAGCAATGTCTGGTTGGTGGTTTTGTTTTAGCAGAATAGACAGCATCCTCTAACAGCAGTAAAGTTAAATTGCCAATCAAACAGGAATAAAGTTTAAATAATCAAGAAAGCATAAGATCCCTTTGCCAAATCCTCGGCAGTGGAAAGTGGATACAAAAATCGATTCAAACAAGGAGCAAAAAGCAATGTCTGGTTGGTGGTTTTGTTTTAGCAGAATAGACAACATCCTCTAACAGCAGTAAAGTTAAATTGCCAATCAAACAGGAATAAAGTTTAAATAATCAAGAAAGCATATATATAACTGAATCAATTCAATTGGGAATTAATTTTGAATCAAAATTATAAGACTCTATATCTGCTCTGTGGCTAATTTACAAGTCATGGCAGAGGATTTTCTATCATGGTCCATGGATGAAATACTACATTGTTTAAGTTAGAATGATTCCCCTTCAGTACAGAGTATAGACCAGAGATTTAAATTACAATTCAAAACCTACAGATTATAGTGTTAAGATACAATGTTAAGATAAATTTAAAAGATACTACCTTTATACTTGCAACTCCATTATATTGTTGTTTTGGGAACTTGATATTTGTAGTGTTCTCGTTGATCTATAGTTGAATGGTTAGGATGTAAAGACAGTTCCATGTTTATTAAATATTTATATACTTGGTCTCTAACTTCAGCGTATAGCCCACTTCAGGCTAACTGTAACTGGTCTTCGGTGGGTGACAGCTACCAAGGTATTGAACCTCCGAAGTGGCAATCAACAATATATTCTTTCATTCCAAGCAACTCCCAACAGAGGGTGCGCATCAAAAACTCATTAGCAGACCTCTGCATACTTCAGCAAAGGTGAAAAAAATCCAGAGCTTATCAATCTCTAACTTTAGCTTATGGTCTGCTTCAGGCCAACTGTAACAGGTCTTGGCTGGGTGATAGCTACAAAGGTAGTGGCCCTCCCAAGTGGCAATCAACAATATATTCTTTCATTCCAAGCAACTCCCAACACAGGCTATGCATGAAAAAATCATTAGCAGACCTCTGCAAACTTCAGCGAAGGTGAAAAAAATCTAGAGCTTATCAGCGGATATAGGAGGGACCATCATAAAGTGGACATTCTCTAACAAGGTGGGGACTCTACTGAGCATTCATGTGTAATATCCATCTGATGCTGGGAAAACTTTCCAAAAAAGGTACTCTTGGAAACCTGGAAACTATTCAGAATGAAAACATAGTACAAATTCATGCAGCTTTCTGGCCCACAGGCATACAATCTAGGGCCAATCAAGACTTTTAATAGCTTGGATAAATGAAAAGCAAGATTCCTGAGCTATATAATAATAAATGCAGAATACAATTATGTTGCTGCCCTTTTAGAAAATGTCATATCTGTCGTCATTAAAAAGAAAAAAAAGGGAGTATGGGATAATGGCAATAGAGCCTCTGTAGGGAAACAAACCCAAGTTTGAGTCCAAAATCCCTAAGAAGACCCTAAATTCAATATATCCATGTGGATATGAGGTGTGATGACTATGTACAAGATTCTAGGAAATAGCAATGTCAATACAACTGAAAAAGCATCAAAAACTCATTAGCAGACCTCTGCATACTTCAGCAAAGGTGAAAAAAATCCATTGCTTATCAGTCTCTAACTTCAGCTTCTTATCATTATACTAAATGAAGGATTATGCTTTTAAAAAATCTGAAGTGGCTATGAAAAAGATTAATGAGAACACAGTTCTACTTTATTCTTCTAAAAATCCTTATCAGGCTAAGCGAATATACTTCTAATTTATGCATTTCAATCAACCATCAACCGACATTACCCTCGGACATATCCCAGATCGATGTGGTGTCCATTGATTGTGCTTTGGCAATGCCAATTCTCCAGCCAATCAGGGATGACATCATGACATTCCAATGTAACGTTTGGGATAGAAGCGAGCCACCGAATCATGATAAATCAATGTACAAATCTAAGTTGTTGTAGAAACTCATGCAGATGTATAGTAGACAATATTTTCCAGTGCCATTTGCTTATCAGTCTCTGACTTCAGCTTCTTATCATGATACTAAATCAATGATTATGCTTTTAAAAAATCTGAAGTAGCTATGAAAAAGATTAATGAGAACACGGTTCTACTTTATTCTTCTAAAAATCCTTATCAGGCTAAGTGAATATACTTCTAATTTATGCATTTCAATCAACCATCAAACTGTTTTACAATAGTTCTTTATTTTTCTACAGAACTGGCTTCAATGTATGGAGCAAAGTAAAAAAGGAAGAAAATGAAGTAACAATTTTAGAAAGAGGAAAAAATAGAACGTGACAGGATGTTGAAAGCCAAATGTAAAATAACAAGTGTCTTATTTGATATCTATAAGCTTATTCATCCCAGGGGAAGCTCTCAGAGATGGATTTTGACCTCATGAACTTCTTGG
>APFE030999985.1:23370-34198 GCA_000404065.3 Pinus taeda
CCAGAACAAATGATGGAACGCTACAAAAGTAACGCAAAGACAATTCATTCAACTAAAAACTAAGACTTGGTACAAAGGTCAAACTGTTTTAGACCAGTTTAATTTTCTACAATACTGGTTTCAATTGAAAACTGAGACTTGGAACAAAGATTCAAACTGTTATTCAACAGTACTTTACTTTTTTACAGGACTAGTTTCAATTGAAAACTAAGACTTGGAACAAAGAATCAAACCGTTTTACAATAGTTCTTTATTTTTCTACAGAACTGGCTTCAATGTATGGAGCAAAGTAAAAAAGGAAGAAAATGAAGTAACAATTTTAGAAAGAGGAAAAAATAGAACGTGACAGGATGTTGAAAGCCAAATGTAAAATAACAAGTGTCTTATTTGATATCTATAAGCTTATTCATCCCAGGGGAAGCTCTCAGAGATGGATTTTGACCTCATGAACTTCTTGGTCCATATGAATTTCACATGGCAAGTAAAACCACATGAGCTATCCTAAAAATTTCAAACCGTTTATATATAACGCATAGGAAATCTAATTCATGTCTAGCAGGACTCTTTTACAATGCTCAGCCCTGTGTCAGAAACTTAAATTTAATCATATTATCATCCATTCTCACTATTGCATGTCACTTGTATCTGAAAGGCTATCTGTTGTTTTAAATGTGGTACAAATTATATTACAGTTCACAAGCTACCTGCCACATGGTCCTGGCCCTACACAACACACACACACACACACACACACACACACAATTATATATGTATATATCTTAATGCTAATGGCGTGGTTATATTATTAATGCTAATGGTGGGTATTTTGGTCACTTCATCCCAACTTCCTTACCTTAAAACATAAGGTGTACTGTAACAGAGCTTCCATGCAATTAGGAACAGGCCTAAACAGTGATTGAAGTGCAAAAGCACCCTATTTTAACTTTAGAGTCCATCTGCTCCTGCCTAGTCAAATTCCTGCGAAAGCACCCTATTTTAACTGCAGAGTCCATCTGCTCCTGCCTAGGAAAATTCCTGCAACTGGCTCTTAGGATTGCAAAGGCACCGTTCCTCCTCTCTTCCAAGGTTGAAACTGCCTTAATATACGTTTTTCATAACTTTGCCTGACCCAAAATTGCTAAAAGAGAATAAATAATTGTTCATCCTAGATAGAACATCTCTCTTGTTTTGATTCCTCTTTTATGTCAATCTTGTCCATTTACTGATCAGGAAAACACATTCTATAAATTATATTCTATAAAAATTAAGTCATGAGTTGAAAGGATCATGAATCAGTGGCTACAACCTAGAAAACATAAACTGATTTCTGCATTTCTTGACAGTCAAAACAAATGTTGTTGCATTAAGGATGACGTGATTTTTCCAGATATGCATAATAGCATATCACTAAATAAGGAAAACGTGTAGTTCAGTAACTACAAATAAATTCTACAAAGGTGTGAATTGATAGTTAAAATGAAAGTGGAATGACTCCTTTAGCACAAAACCATGATACATGGAATTCCAGTTTTTATTCCAACAGGTTACAATGCAGTTTTCCTGAAATAAACGGTAAGCAGATTTTATCTATATGGTGTGAAGAGTAAATATTCTATTGTATTTTTTATTCAATTGATGTTTGTGAACAGCAATTTCCAATATTAGACAATATTTTCCAGTGCCATTTGCTTCAGATAGGACCCTTAGAAGCATGAACAATATGGAATTTCTTTGCTGTTCAGCATAGGCTCCCTTGTTTTAGTTTTCCTTTTTTAATCTTTGAACTTGACAATAAGATACAAACCAATTATTGCATTATTCATCATTATTTCTGACTGTTGTGGCAACATAACAAATCACTGACAAAAGTCTGAATTTAGAGAAACCATCTGAACAAATCATTGAAAACAAGTCTGACCCCAGAGAAGCTATGTGGAAAACAGCAAAGGCAACATTCCTCCTTCCTTGATCAAAAGCCATTGCCAGTTTACCAACAGGAATAAAGTAAGCTAATGTGGGTGTCCTAGCAAATAAAAATGTATAGCTTGTTATAGTTAAGTGTTTCTTGTGATGGGTTTTGTTAATATCAAGGTAATGGAGTGAATGTTTATATGATGTGCATAGTTGAGTATTTCCAAATAAACGTATGCAAAGAGTGAACAATGCAGAAATATTTTTAAATGAAAACTATCAACTCACCCTTCATTGCATTGACTGAAGGGTAGCCTATGTTTGTAAGGGGAGCTGAAAGCCCATTAAGTGTGAAAGGCCACGTCCCCAAATTTTCCCAACTAGTACTGGTAACTCCCAACCTTTTTAGAGAACATAAAGCATCAATTCTTTTTGTTGGGGAAAGAAGCCAGCCAATTTTTTTTTTGTTGGGGACAAAAACTACCCAATTTTTGCCCTTGCATGGGAGTGGGGATGTGTTGCATGAAGGATTATCAAGTAGAAACCAGACAAGAATGCACGAAAATCAACCCTAAGCTAGTTATGGTAAACTCTCACCAGTTCACAGCTAACTTTAGAAGAGGATCTTATCATGATACTAAATGAAGGATTATGCTTTTAAAAAATCTGAAGTAGCTATGAAAGAGATTAATGAGAACACAGTTCTATTTTATTCTTCTAAAAATCCTTATCAGGCTAAGCGAATATACTTCTAATTTATGCATTTCAATCAACCATCAACCGACATTACCCTCAGACATATCCCAACTTGATGTGGTGTCCACTGAATGTGCTTTGGCAATGCCAATTCTCCAACCAATCAAGGATGACATCATGGCATTCCAATATAACGTTTGGGTTAGAAGCAAGCCACCGAATCATGATAAATCAATGTACAAATCTAAGTTGTTGTAGAAACTCATGTAGATGTATAGTAGACAATATTTTCCAGTGCCATTTGCTTCAGATAATATCATAGAACATCAAGATCCCTTTGCCAAATCCTCGACAGTGGAAAGCGGATACAAAAATCGATTCAAGCAAGGAGCAAAAAGCAATGTCTGGTTGGTGGTTTTGTTTTAGTAGAATAGACAGCATCCTCTGACAGCACTAAAGTTAAATTGCCAATCAAACAGGAATAAAGTAAGCTAATGTGGGTGTCCTAGCAAATAAAAATGTATAGCTTGTTATAGTTAAGTGTTTCTTGTAATGGATTTTGTTAATCTCAAGGTAATGGAGTGAATGTTTATATGATGTGCATAGTTGACTATTTCCAAATAAAGGTATACAAAGAGTGAACAATGCAGAAATATTTTTAAATGAAAACTATCAACTGATTTTTGGTGGACATGAGAAAAGTCAACTGTTTGACTTTGATCATATCAATCATATCAAGTATTCCACTATAATAAGATAGCTTTCCATCACATATATAACAACTACAAGTCAGATTCTAGAGTTTGTTCACTAGAAACAAGACAGTCACGATGGCACCACTATGCATTATTTTATCACACAGGAATAAAGTTTAAATTATCAAGAAATCATATACATAACTGAATTAATTCAATTGGGAAATAATATTGGATCAAATTTATAAGACTCTGTATCTGCTATGTGGCTAATGTACAATTGATGGCAAAGCATTTTCTATCATGGTCCATGGATGAAATAGAAATTAAACAAAAACTCAGAAAGGAGATTAAGGTTGTTACTCGAGATTAAGTAGTTCAGAAACGTCCAGAAATGTCCCTGAAAGTTGAATCGCCCAGAGACAAAACAGAGTAGGCCAAGGCTTTTTTTAGGAAGTGATGCAAAGTATCTGTATTAACATTGTTGTGTGAGTAACCAACATAATCTATACAGTGCTATGGAAATTAATAGTCTCTGCGAGGAAAAAACCTAATATAATCCTTTCTGCTGGTTTTTTATTCAATATTCAATTGGAATTCCTAGAAGCATTTGGAGGAATAAAAATTGCAATTACTGACAAAAAGTTATGGCCTATCGAGTTGCAAAAAATTGATTATTAAATTTCAAGATGCTCTTGAAAGACTTGGAAAGTAGCTTGGATGATTCCTTAAATGGTGGCATTGCATACTCAATGGATACAAATGAGAAATTCAGAAACTCACCTAGTGATGAATGAGAGCAATTATCATCAAAACATACAATACTATTTTATTAATGTTTGGGTGTTTTTGTTGTCTTTGTAATTATGAGTATTGGAGGTCTGGTAAGGCATTGTTTCTCAATCAACAATACATACAAAAGTCGATTGGGCTCTTCATAATAAGTTTGTAAAATAAAATCATGAACAATATGAAAAAACTACAAATACAATGCATCGGTGTCAAGCAGTCCCAAATCTCACATTAAAATGCTAAAATTGTTGTATAAAATCCAAGAGGAATTTACCATATTAGGTTCACAAGATTAATAACTTAATAAAATGAGAAAAGAGGAATCCCAAACCTGGCACAAATTCTCAGACACAAAAGTTTGGGTGGTGGGATAATTGGCTTGGAAATGGCATGTGGTTACCATATGGTATAGAACTCCATAATTCCTGCTCAATTTATCAGATCATACTGTAGCCATTGATGTGTTGTCAGTAGGTTGTATTTTCATGGAATTGATGAACAAACAATCCTTATTCCTTCCAAGGGAATCCATGGATACATTCTAGGATATGTGGGAATTTCTGTACACCCTACAACTATTAAGAATTTTTTTTCTTGTCCCATTTAATGCCTATTTAATACCTATTGAGATTGTAAAGGCTACTACTAAGACAACAAATAATGCATAGAAAAGAAGGAAATGCAAGAACTTCTTAGTTGGGCAGGGGATCTAATATCCATAATCCATATAAAAGAAGGAACTGTTTGGTCTGGCTCAGATTATTGCTGAAACCAATTTCATGACCCAAAAAGTATTAAAAAATACAGAGTACAGAGTAAATACAATTAGCATGATGCAACTTAGAGTTCAAGAGAGCAAGGAAATTTAAATAAAGTTTGGAATATTTTTTCTGATGGAAATTGCAGAGAAAAATAAAATTTTTTTACACCCTATAGCCCTGAAGAAAACTGTTGAAACCAATTTCATGACCGAATATGTGGTTACCATATGGTTTAGAGCTCCATAATTGCTGCTCAATTTATCAGATCATATTGTAGCCATTGATGTCTTGTCAGTAGGTTTTATTTTCATGGAATTGATGAATAAACAATCCTTATTCCGTCCAAGGGAATCCATGAATACATTCTAGCATATGTGGGAATTTCTGTACACCCTACAATTGTTAAGAATTTTTTTTCTTGTCCCATTTAATGCCTATTTAAACCTATTGAGATTGGAAAGGCTACTACTAAGACAGAAAATAATGCATAGAAAAGAAGGAAATGCAAGAACTTCTTAGTTGGGTAGGGGATCTAATATCCATAATGCATATAAAAGAAGGAACTGTTTGGTCTGGCTCATCCTTTCAGGTTTTATGAAATTAATATGATTAAGGTTACCACCTACAAACAAATGACTATGTGGAAGAAGATTATAGGGCCAGGGCAAGGTAACCTACAGAGATTGTGCCTTAAATATCTTTATAACGGGCAGCACTAGAAACTTGCAATAGCTGATGGAATTGCAAATTGAAAACATGCATTTAGGTGATAGAGGTCTAATTGTCCTGATCTCCAGCAAACATTGATAACTGCTCAAAATGAGGAAGATTATCCCAAATCAACAGTCGATAATAAATTGTCTTCTTTCATACAGTGCCTGTTATAGTCATCATAGTTAGTACCGCTACAACAAAGAGGCATCACATACCATCTAGATTGATTATTCAGGAAATGGGGAACAAAAGGAAGAGGACATAAACTATTCACTTGTATCAATAACAGATAACACGATTTTATATCCCAAGGGTTGGCTCTTCTGTGAAATTTCACAAGAGCAAATCTCATTAAATACATTGGGGTTACCAGCTGGTATTTCAGCTAGCGGTTACTACTCCCGTCCATCCAGAAAAACTGGGGAAGAGGGAGGAAATCTACAGGGGATTAGCAAGATGCCAGTACCCTCCCTTGGAACGCCTAAAATGTGGAAGTGAGGGGAAATATTTCTCTAGACCCAAAAAATAAAGATGACTTCATGTGATGTGGACTTCAAGTATGATGTTACTACCATGTAAATCTACCTCCCAAGTCAAAGACATATCAGTTGAGTTAGAAAGTCGTCTCAAGTTTCTAGGGGAACTGTTTTTCATAAATTTTCAAGAAGATTCTACAATACAAGAATTAGCAAGGGCATTTATAGATGGTGCCCTGTCCAATCAAAGAAACTCTACCAAGCAAAACCCTATTGATACACATTTAGCATTAGCTCTAAATCTTATTATGTGCTTTTGATGGCTAGTAACTATAGTTAGGCAAATGAGACCTACTAACAATTAGATCACAGTTTATTCATTTATTAAGTCTGGTGTACATAGCTTGATGAGTGTGTCCTAGCACTCTAGTGTTAGCAGATAGAATAAAAAAATCGCAATTCCAAATCAGCTATCATGATTTCAAGTTTCACGGGGCCAATTCGACAGCACAGTACATGTAGCCTAGTAGGGAATTTAAATTCCATGTTATCACTTCACCAACACAGAGAACATATAGCCTAGTGGTATACATAGATACAGAAAGAAACAGAGCATTTGGGCTTCTAACAATTTAAAGAGGTGGAGTTTAGCACAACTCCCTTCAAGCGTTAGCAAATGCATAATCAAGGAAAATTCAGGGAGGCGGAAGCCCCAAGTTTTGGACAAGGAGAGGGAAAAAATTTAGAACAAAATTGGAGAGTAAAAAAGATAAAGATATACACATATTTTGACGAAAATATATAAGCATTGGTCAGTGCCCTGGGTGCGACAACATGACCTCCCTTCAGTCTGTTTCACAGAAATTAATCACCCAGTAGAGAAGAAATGAACCCAACAGAGGTAAAAATAACCTAAATTGGGCTGCATGAGGGTATTTATCGGCCTTATTAGACAAGTTTGATTCATTCAACTAAGTCATACTGATACTCAGAGGTCAAACTCGCAACAAACTCTGTCAAACTCTGTCAACAAACAAGTTTGACTTGGACAAGTTGAAAAATCAAACTCTGTCAACAACCAAGTTTGACTCGGACAAGTTGGAAAAAACACATTTGCCTGACGACTCATTTCAAACTTGGCTAATGGCAGGTTCAAGCCACAATCTTGGCAACACTGGAAACTTTCCTTCTATGTTCTAAAACTACAGATAATTTTAAGTTATCCCCTACGCAACTTCTATGCATATGATCATGTTGAATTAAGAACTCCAAAAAGACACATTAATTTTATTTTGCAGGAGTACTAACTACATAACAAAGGAAATCACTGTATGACCCAACTTACCACAGTCAGGACCTTCCTTGTCATCTGTCACAATGTACTGGTGACCATTAGATTCCATCCATTCTTGTATTCCCAAAGCGTTCTCAACATACCCAAGAAAGTTTGGATTCAGTGAAGCATATTCATTGGCTTTATAAAGACTCCAACAATTTCATTACTCACTGCAGGTGCCTGAAACATAAGACCATATAAATTAGAAAAATAGGAAGCAGAGAAGAAAATACAATCTTGTTAATGAGAGTGATAATTGAAACTTGATACTGCTTCGGGTTTCCAAAATGTTCAAATCCACAGATGGTGTTATTGAAGGGTTTTATGCAAGAGCTTCTAACATTACGGCATATAGATCAAAATAAATGTAAAAAAAATCGTCCTGGACATCATTCATATATGATATAACCCTTCGATCACTAATTGGATTCACCATTGAGGAGATTCCGAACACTAGTCTTTTACAAAAGCATAAAAGTAGATCAATGATCAAGATAAAGGCCTTTTGCAGAAAAATATCAAGATCGGGAAAAATCAAATCAAAATACAATATGCCTCTGAGAGCTCGAGATAAAGGCCCTTTGCAGAAACACATCAAGATTAGGAAAAATAAAATCTAACACAAAAAAGAAAATTATTATCTTGACATTAATAGGATACTTTATGAGAGCACAAGATAAGAGATAAAGGCCCTTTGTAGAAACATATTAAGATAGGGAAAAATAAAATCAAAACACAATATGCCTTTGTGAGCCCAAGATAGAGGGCCTTTGCAGAAACATATCAACATCTGAAAATAAAATCTAACACAAAAGAGAATTATTATCATGATATTAAAAGGATAAAGTATCCTATTAATGTCATAACCAGTTTGGTTTGTGGGAGATGACATGAATAAATGTAAAAAAAATCGTCATGGAGATCATTCATATATGATATAACCCTTCGATCACCAATTGGATTCACCATTGAGGAGAGTTCGAACACTAGACTTTTACAAAATCATAAAAGTAAATCAATGATCAAGATAAAGGCCTTTTGCAGAAAAAATATCAAGATCAGGAAAAATCAAATCAAAATACAATATGCCTCTGAGAGCTCGAGATAAAAGGCCCTTTGCAGAAACACATCAAGATCAGGAAAAATAAAATCTAACACAAAAAAAAGAAAATTATTATCTTGACATTAATAGGATACTTTCTGAGAGCACAAGATAGGAGATAAGGGCCCATTGCAGAAACATATCAAGATAGGGAAAAATAAAATCAAAACACAATATGCCTTTGTGAGCCCAAGATAGAGGGCCTTTGCAGAAACATATCAACATCTGGAAAATAAAATCTAACACATTTCATGACCGAAGAAAACCGTTGAAACCAATTTCATGACCGAATATGTGGTTATAGGGCTAGGGCAAGGTAACCTATAGAGATTGTGCCTTAAAGATCTTTATAACGGGCAGCACTAGAAGCTTGCAACAGCTGATGGAATTGGAAATTGAAAACATGCATTTAGGTGATAGAGGTTTGATGGTTGTTTCAAAGTGCTCAAATCTGGAAGTATTTTATATGAGCAAGGTGTTTGATTGTCCTGATCGAGGTATTTATGTAGTTGCAAATGGATGTAGGAAACTGAGAAAGGTACACCTTGATAGTGGCAAGTCCAAAAGAATTGGCGAGGAAGGGTTACTGTTGATTGCAAACAAATGTCATCAGATGCAAGAAAAAATGGCCTAAACGGCCCTCATGCAGTGAAGAAAGAGACGTTTCGTCCTCGGCGGCCCTCGTCGAAACCCTTCTCCCTTCTCTGCAGGTCCACCGCCCTCCTCTGCAGCAACTCTGCTGTGCCCTCCTCAACACCCGCGCCCTCCTCTACATCAAACACGGAAACATATTAGTTATTAATTAAACTGCTGATTTCTAACCTTAAAAAACCTTAACCTATTATTATTAATTAAACGGTTGATTTCTCTCCAATCGTTTAACATTACATCTAACGGCTACGATTAAGATACAAAGACATTTTGGGGGGTTCATTTCAAAGGGAAACGCCTTACAGCGTAATTAACATCTTAAAAATTATTTGTTGGTTCGTCAATAATAGACATGATATTAAAACAATTTGAACACAGAAAAAGCATAACCCTTCGCTCATTAAACACCGGCAACCTTATCTCGATTGCAGGTTCTCATAGCCTACCTATGTGGCTATCTGGGACCACTTTTCAATCTCCATTTATAGAGACGGATGTTCACATTTATTATCGAAATTGCTTATCGTGGGCAAACTTTGGTTGCCAGAAGCGATCATGTCTAGGTGTTAGAGCATAACAATGCGCAGCGGAAATTAAAAGACAAAATACAGTATAAAAAACACACACAAATGACACAATGATTTAACATGGTTCACCCAACCAATCTAGGCTACGTCCACCAAACAGAGGCATCGGAAATCTTATTATTAATCAGGAGATTACAAAATAATTATTTCCTCACACTCTCTAACTCATCCCAATATATGTACGGGCATATATTTTATAGCTAAGAGAATCTAACTGACTCATAAATCCTCTCACAACAAATATAGGATGCATTAACTCTTTCCCAACAAAATAGAGCTAATATAGAAACAAATCCTATTGTTGTCAACTACTTGAGATTTTTGCCCAGATTATTAAAACTGAAAATCTCAACAATCTCCACCTTGACAACAATTAGCCTGATACCTTTTTTCTTTATTATTTTTATCTTTTCTGCAAGCCAAGAGAAGTCAAACACCAACGTAGCTTCTCTAACAAAACTGGTTTCGTGAACATGTCTGCACAGTTCTCCTTTGTATGCACCTTTTCAAGAGAGACTCCCCTATCAGTGATAGCTTGTCTTACAAAATGGTACTTGATTGGTATATGCTTTGATTTACTATGATAGGCCGGATTCTTAGCCAAATGTATTTCAATTTGACTATCACAAAATAACTTGATGTTGTCCTGCAACCTACCAAATTCACCAAACAAACCTTTCAACCAAATCGCTTCTTTGCAAGCATGAGAAGCAGTAATGTATTCTGCTTCAGTAATAGATAAAGCAACAATGTTCTGTAGCTTTGACATCCAACTAATAGCTCCACCTGCAAGAGTAAAGACATACCCTGATGTTGACCTTCTCTTATCCAAATCACTTGCAAAATCGGAATCAACATATCCGCAAACAAATTCACTACTCTTATTATAAGTAATACAATAATCACTTGTGCCTTTCAAATACCGAAGCACCCATTTCACTGCTGACCAGTGTTCTTTACCTGGATTTGCCATATACTTGCTGACAACCCCAACTACATGTGAAATATCTGATCGAGTACAAACCATCGCATACATCAAACACCCTACTACATTGGCATATGGAATTCGAGACATATATTCCTTTTCTTCATCTGTATTAGGACATA